>JAHZMT010002536.1:0-21904 GCA_027743785.1 Sinhomidia bicolor
CTCCTGTAAACATCCTGTGAGCAGTAGAGAATTTTGCAGTCGACAGGATATTTTTTTAGGTCAGTGGTCAGTAACAAGAACCCGGACAAGAACTTTCAGAGAGCTTCCAGAATACTCTCGAATCAACGCGTTGTATGAATGTGATAATGACAAATATAAAAATCTTTAAAAAAATTAATAAGTACATAGAGTTATAAAGTTGCATTTAGTGGCGTGTTATAATTATAATAGTGCTGTAATACTTGTAATATGATTCGTTTATTATATGCGTTACATTTAACGCTTCTCCCTGAATGCAATTTTTTTTAAACAAAGCTACATAGTAGAATCTGTTACAACTTTTGATTCTTCAAAAGATCTTTTATGATTATACCGGACTTTATTGAGACTGAACGTTTAGAGTCAATCAACGGGTTTAAAAATTAGGAATTGTTTGCCTTTATTGTAGATTCAGATATGTAATTTGAGTTTTCCTAGTTTCATTCTACAAAATATATCATACTTCATACTTGCAAACAAAACTTTTACTTGAAAGTTGCCTACGAACAGTTTTAAAGGCATATATATCTACATTGAAGATGGATTTTGTCTTTATTTATTCTTCATCCATGTCAGTCTATCGTTGATGATATTTAAAATAGAAACGCTCATTGCTGAGGATATCGTAATTAATAAAAGAAAAGAGTAGTGAAGAGTCTGTTAATAAAATGCATTGACATGAGCAGAAATCAATTGATGGACATTCATTGCAAATGATTTATATTCAGAATTTATTAATTTTTTGTACTTATAATATGATATAATCAACTAATTACAACATAACTAGTAAGTAATAGAACCTGAAAAATTTACTATTTTAAGTAATCCTATTATGTTTTGTGAACAAACGAATGTGTTAAAAAGCGTCCATGTATGTTTGTTTCCATATGGGTAGAATAAGCGTTCTGCTGAATCCGTCCGTATGCTTGCTTGAATATTGACTCAATTAAATTCATTTACCCTTTTAATTTTTTTCAAAAGTTAATGATTTTCTCTCCGAGTTGGTAGACCATAGTTTAACTTTAGAATCGTCTGAGCCAGACGCCAACAAACGAGGGTTTCCTGCACTCCAATCCACACTCCATACACGTTTTTCGTGCTCAACAAACCCCCTTGCAAAATTTAAAAATATAACGTTACATTTATGCGCACTTTGAAACAAATTATTAGAAACTACATAAATACAATGAATATGAATATATTTTCATCCCTACCGTGTTTTCGTACAATTGGAAGCATCCCACAACGCCACACATCCATCGTAATCTGAACTGGCTAAACTATTTTTAAAATAATTGTTCCAAGATAAGCAACTAATTTTAGCGTTACAAATAAGTTCAGCATTAGGACAATGTATATTTATAGAGGATCCGATAACATTTATGTACTCATACAACTTAATCTTTTTAGTAACGCCAGCAATGGCAAAAAACTCATTATCCTTGTCAAACTCAATACTGGAAACAATATTTGAGTTGGACATCATGTCATCTCCGCTGTACGCCAATGTTGCTAGTGGTTTCAAACTGTGATATTGAGTGATATGCGATAGGGTTCTTCCAAAGCAGTCCAGTCCATCCTCCATATCCTCAATCTCATTTTGTTCGTTGGGAACAATGGCATCATCATAGATTCTAGTATCAAAAATTTCCACGTTCCGAGTGTCAAAGTATATTTGGGTGAGCTCCTCAAAGTGCTTGTACATTCTCTTCTTGCGATCACTCAAAGAAAGTGCCTGCTGGTCTACATCTAAAGGTTGAGTATTAAATCCTATTCCTACTGAGGGCGATGAGCTTGAGCAACTTTGTACTGTTAAATCTTTACTAGTTGAAGTGGAAGCTAAGGGTACCGAATTGATATTACTAGCACTACTACTACTACAATTAGCATTACTGCTATTTCCAACAGCAGATATGTCTCGAGTAATTAACAATATTTCCCGTTGAAGCTGCTCCATATGAGCACCTTTAATTTTTAACAGTTGGCCTAAAAATTCCCGTAAAAGTTTTCGTTGGTACTCTTCGTCATTTGAAGCCATAATCTCTCTCCGTCTTTGTAGTACCATTAGAAGTCTATCCAAATCATTTAAATTTAAATGCTCATAATTATCACTAGTTAAAAGCTGTGCAACTTCCCGCGGCAAACTAGCAGAACCCGTAGGAAGCGCTGAAGCAGACTCCAAAATCTCAGCTTTAATTGCTTTTAGGTTTCGTGATCTAGCAAGAACATCGCTCAAGGCAAAGTTGGGGCATGTTTTCTCCTGGGTTAAGTGTGACCCACAGCTGGGGCATCTGGAGCTAGTTTTAATTGTTTCCAAAATGCACTCTCTGCAGAAGGTATGACCGCAGAATGTGATTGTTGGTTCATTCATATTTTCCATGCATATGGAACATGTGAAATCTGAACAATTATCTGAGTTGTCGTCAGGGGAATCACCATTGTATCTAATAGTAATAGTAGATGCTGCAGAAGAACTGGATGGTGCTGATCGTTTTCTGGTTTGTCGGTTTCTAATGTCACTACTTGACATTTGGCTATTATAAGAAGATGGACCTGCTGCTGTAGAAGTAGATGGCCGATTATGGCCTTTCGAACTGGAAGGAGTGGCATAGTCCATTTTGAAAGCCAAATTTCTTCAACTAGCTTTCTTTTATACTTGTGATGTTCTTTTTGCGATCTACATAAATGACAAAAATATACATTAACACGATTAAAATTTATAATTCAAAATCGTACGATTATTTAAAATATTTTAACTTTCGACATAGGTAGATATTACAGATTAGATTTATTTAAATCAGAACTCGTCAACTTCTCTCTCCACAGTAGTGATTAACATTCCTGGACCTTGAGCTATAGTGTACAGAAAATTCTTAGTAGACGATTAAAACCAAATGTCAGATTACCTATATGTGACTATTGATTTCTAAATAGGATGCTACATATTTTAACATTAATCACACCACATAGAATAACTGCTACCTCCTTAAAATGGCTTACTTAAACTATAGACTCAAGCATGTCCATTCGTCTTTTCATTTTCAACTGTCAACTTGGAACTTGTATCAATGTCACACAAGACTTCCTAAAATATTTAAATTTCCAATTACACATGTAGGTTTAGGCTGGTCAGTCAAATGTACAACGCACACCACCCACATTGACATTAAAATGCTATTTAAGATCAAATTTTAATTTTCAATTTAATTGAAATAACTGAATTGGCCTAATGTTTAAATTACGCCTCGTGGAGGAAATCCACAATCCTAGTTACGGAAACAAATCCAATTACAAAAATTAAACGTTAAAAATTTTTTTAAAAAATTATTGTATTATAGTGATCCTTCACCAACTTGTGAATCAAGGTGCATTTTTTCTTCACTATCAACTATTAATTACCTGCACACAATTTAACGTTCTATGATAATTTATTTGAGAAAAACCTACGTATCTTTGTCGTTTGTTTTTATCTCTAATTTTTGTTATCTCCACCTCTAATATTTACCTTTGTCATACTTTCCACTGGTCTGGTGGTATGGTATAATATTTACGTGTGATATTTTTTGCTAGTGTTGTTGGTTGAACTAAACTGCTGCTGCTGCTGCTATATGCTGCTGGGTAATAATAATAAGTAAATTCCATTCTTTGGAAACTATCAATGGCGATTTACAAATTACAATCAAAATTGGAGTAGGTACATTAAAAAAACAGAGTCAGCTGGTTTTGTTCTCTCACTCTCACTGTTTTAACTTGACTTGCCATGGCCATATAATACGTTTTGTATGCCAGTTCATTTGCTGCACAGTTTTACAACAGCTACTCAGCTTATTACTTACTTTACTACTTACAACTTTTTTATACCCTGCTTGTCACAAACTCACAAAAAACAAGGCAAGATACTTTCAAAGCACTGCAATGCAATGCACTGACAAGCATACAAACAAATGGTTACACTTCTTGATCTTTTTTTCTTGTCGTTGTACTGTCGTCGTTGTTCAGCGCAGCGTAGGTTTTAAGTTATCTCTCAGAATTTCGATTTTATGAATGAATTAAAGTGCATGCATGAAGCTGATGAAAATAGCTACTTATACGTGGCGATGACGACGACCATGTGGTGATTGATTATGTAATTTAAACGTTAATTAACAAAGGAATTACTAGTCTCACGGTACCCACAGTGTAATAGCCGGGCAAAAAAGGCCTGCTGAAAAAAAAACTTTTGGAGACAAAATGCCAAACGTCACGACAAAAGTTGCAGTTTGCAGTGCAGTGCAGCTGCTGGTCTTTGCTCGAGTTCAAGTGGATATGCATGTTGCATGTTTTATAGTGCTGTTGCTGTTGTAGATTGATTGTAGATAAAGTTTTGTTTTTGTAATGATTTTGTTTGTGTTTCGAAATTAGAAAATTAGTATTTTTTTAGGTGTCAGTCGTTAGTGAGTAGAAAGGGAGGTGCTTGCTTTATTATCTGCACATAAGGTGAAGGGTCAAAATTAGAAATTTTGCATATTATAAATTGTCCATTGTCAACTGTACTAAGTGTTAGAACTTGAAGTAAACCCTGCAGCACCCTGGTCACTTGGAGAGAGGAGGACTGAGCAGATAATTTTGAAATTTTAGTTTAGTGACACTAAATTAGTGTCTAGTGTCTGTTGCCAAATTAGCTGCTAGCATTATAAAGTTTTAAAAAAATACAAAATTAAAGTGAAAACTCACTAGTCGGTATACTCGCAACTCGGTTCGGTAGTTGTACGCACGCATTACATTGTCAATTGTACGTTTTGCATGGAGTTAGGGTTGATTGAGTTTAAAGTTTTGATGATCGTTGTCAGAATTTTTAATTGTTGAAATTTATGTTTGCAGTTGAACTTGGATTGGGACTAGCAATGGACGGAATGCAACTGAAGAAAGTCATTACAGCAGGAAACGTGCAAGCAGTGGCGGCATTGTTTGATCGTGTATCAAGTAAAGAATTAGAAATACGACTTTGTAATCATGTCATTGACGACCTTCCAGTTTTACACTTTTTAGCCCGATTTCCGTTCAGGGAAAGCGAGCAAAGTGCACTCGACAAGGTTATCGGTACTTACGTCAAGTCTGGCTATGATGTAAACAAAATAACTGACAAGTATTGTGCCAGGAAACGAGCATCATTGGGTTTCACTGCTTTGCTGGCTGCTATTGAGCAACAAAACCTGGTGCTAGTTGAGTGTCTTATTCGACATGGTGCGCAAACGGATATTCGTGATAAGCGTGGATTTTCTGCTTGTCATTGGTCGGTCATCGTTGGAAGTTTGAAATGCTTAGAAGCAATCGTTAACGCTGGCGCTGTCGTGGATTCTACTGAACAAGAAAGGAATGGTGACGTTCCGAATGTGCATCCTCTGCTTCACACAGCTGTAGATGAAGGACGTGGTGAAATGGTGGTTTATCTTCTGAACAAGGGATTGGTGGATTGTTAGTAATATAATAATGTATTTTTACTCTTTTGTAGTAATTTCAACAATAGTTTTTGTCTTTTTTTTTGTTAATGAAAGTAAGAGTTTATTAATATGAAACTTTTTAAAGTTTTTGTCTCAATTTTTTATTTACAAATAGGCAATGAAAGAGCCGTTTATAGAGGAATTCTTTCTGAAAAAGCCTTTACCCATTTCCCGTCGAGGTACAACACACTTGAAACAGAATCTCTAGAAACAGTCGATGTAAGCTTTACTGCTCTTGGACGAGCGGTTCGCATGAGGAAAATCTTAATTATTGAGTACTTATTGACCGTAAAGGACATCAAACTTTCGGGACTTGATGAGCTTCATTTTTGCATTGTCGAGGGTGACACTGAAATCGCTTATTTACTCCAAGATTATCTCTCGGATGAAGAGTTACGTAACGACAAGATTGATGACAAATGGGCACTTCACTGTCTTCACCCTAAGGCATTCATGGATGAGATGCGGGTTGAAAAAACAATAGAACTAATCCGGGCTTACGTTGATGCGGGATGGGATGTTAACTCTGTGAGCGCATCTGGTTTCAGTAAAAAAGTTGACTTTCCAGAAACTTTGGCTTATGAACAAGTACCAACTCCAGACGCAGATTCATATCACTTCTACCCGTTTACGGATTATACTTTACTTCATCTTGCTTGTTTTTATCACAACCTGGAAATAATAAAATGTCTCCTGGACGATGGCGCAGATATTAATTGCAAGACGGGCGGAGACTACAAGGTGTTTCTTCCTTTGCAAATCCTGTTACTCTCAAAACAGTTTGACACAGCTGTGTATTTGATCGAAAGAGGAGCAGACTTGATGACCGTTGGACAATTGAAAATGTATCTAGGTCCCTCAAAGTTTCTACAGACATTCGATACTTCTACTTCTGAAGGGTACTTTAACAGCTACTACTGCTCGATAGTTTTTTTTTAATTTTGACCAGAAATTGTTGATCTATTTACATTTGTATGATAAACGTTTGCAGCGGTGCGTATCACTTTGTAACATTTACTTCCTTGGAATTATTACTTCGAATGCCGTATCCGAATGGATTAGGTACGCTGAATGCAATGCTGAAGAAAAACGTAGCTTTACAGGGCCCAAAAGAATTTCACCTGGCAATCCAAGGAGGTTGTCCAGCATTTGTTTTGAAACTTCTCCAGCACTGTGTCAAGAATTTGGACGCAAAAGATCTAAACTCAATGGGTACTGTTTTAATGTGTGACCCTACTGGGTACGAAGTACCTACCTTTATCTGGCTTATGATTACTATTTTGAGAATGGAAAATGACTCATTTGACCAATCCCATGTTGGTACTTTGGTGGATATAATGAAACTGATGGTAGAATATGGTTACGACTGCAATCTCAGATTTGTTGTGGAGAATGCTGATAAAAATCACATAATCAAAACGGGCATTCCTGTTTCCCGATCAGATCCATTAATATTCTTTATTGTATTCATGGACTTCCGATATGAAGCAGCCAATGTCCTGCTGGAAACACTGCTGAAGTTTGAGCATGTTCAGTCGAATGTAAAAAATGCTAAAGGTCTAAATCCGGTGGAGTTGGTACTTCAGTTGTACAATCGTCGTTGTATGAACTCGTTGTCACGAACACTTTCACGTAAAAACTGTTGGAACGTCAGATTTGAAACATCTGATGTTAACTATTGCCATGAGGCCGTGAAACTGTTGGTTAACCATGGAGTGGACGTATCAGAAATGGTGATTGATGCCAAGTTTAAATATCACTACGGGTATAAACCTATGCTGCAGTTGTTGTACTGCGCTGGAGCCAAAATTGATTCAACCTTCTTCACGTCCCAGCCTGTGTGTCATGCTGGTTATTTCGGAACGCGCTCATTTACCAAAGAAATCAAGGAGTTGGAAGAGTGGACGAAGCAATTTGATAAACAGTGCAGATTGACGCTTAAGTATATTTCTGGGTAAGTTGACCATGATTAGCTGTTTCATTTATTAGATGTAGTTCAAATGATCATTTTGCATTTTTTAAACAATGTTAGGTTGATGGTTCGAAAGAACTTGAAAACTATCGCGGACGTCAAGAAACTGGAGACAGAACTCCCTACAGAAGTAATGAACGAGGTGCTTGACATGATTTATATATAGATTACAATTTTGTATTTTTTGTGACAAGACATTGATATGTATTGTAATTTTATATAAGCTATCTAAGTTGTTGCTACTAGGATTAGTTACTACCGTGTAAAAAAAATTTATCCATTGTTTAATTTTGTATCTGTAGTTTGCAATGGTATTATTCGTTTTCATGATTCCATGTGCATTTTCTGTAACAATTATTTTTGACTATCAGAATTATGCGCTAAATTATTCCTAGAAGGTTGAATTCGAGGTGATTAATTATTAATCATTAATAACTTACAATAATCAAATGAATACTGTATTCTTCTATATGTTATATGTATATTGTATATCTTCTTACTATATGCATTCTTCTATTCTTAATTTCCTTAAATCAAATCATAAAGGAAAAGTCCTATTGTAGTGAGACCATTTTTATTGTTTTATGTATGGAAAGTTTAAATAATTAAACAATAAATAAATCATTTATTTGTATTTTGTACTTTTGAGTTAATTACTTTTCTCTTTTTAATGCTGCCAATCCATCAGACAATTTTCTTTTTATAACAGTAATCTGCTGAACAGTACAACGATCCACTTTGTCCTGTTTGGTAATAATTCTCTCATTAACACAGTACGTGAGAGTACCTATCAGTGTCACAGCTAAAAATACAACAAGTTGATTATACAAGCCGGTCTGAGTTCCAATGAAAAATCCACAAGCAGAGAAACCCGCCTGGAAGAATCTATAGAGACCAAACGCTGAAGAAGGATCCTCTGGCCAAATGACCCCAATGGCAGCACTCATCTGGGTACTAATACAGGCGTCACCCATGCCAAGTAGAAATGCGCACACCATAACAACTATAACGGATGGTGGATTAATCCAGGAAGTATCCAGAGTTGGGCCCAAGGGAGATGCATCGGAAAGATTGAGATACATGAGAAGAAATGACGTACAGTGAACCAAACACGCAAACATGACGATAGCATTTCGCTCTAAAAAATATACAAAAGAAAAATTGATGTAATTTTAGTGAAAGGAAGATTATCGAAAGCGGATTATATGATAATCATTTGAAATACCTACTTAAATTAATCAATCTTCCCAGAAATACTCCAAAGAGTAGCCCTCCCGACAGTGAGCCCACACCAACGAGAATTCCGGCAATACCCACAAGTTTTCTAGAGTCGCTTCCAAACGATTCGGAGAATGCCACTGACGTGGGGTAAATTCCAGTTATAAAGGCCATCTCGAGACCATTGTACATTGCAGTGGGAATGAGAAGTAGTAGGTGTTTATTAGCTAGCAGTTTAAACGTCTGCGTAATGGACATGCAAATACTTTTTCTATTGTCGTTGGTGGTCTTTTCATCACATTTCTGTGTTGCTGTTTTAGTCTCTGCATCATTATTGTTTTGTACTCTGCACATCATATGTATACAATAGAAAAAGGCAATTTTAGCGACAATGGTCAAGAATATAGCTTACATGAATAAATACAACTGTGCAAATAAAATGAATCTTACTTTGGCTTTCCAAGAAATATAAACGTGACAGTAGCCATTATGGAAACCCCAGTCAAAATAGCAGCAACCATAAAACGTGTGTCATAGTTAATGTGATGCATTCCCTGAAACTTCCAAAAAACAAAGGCATTTCCCAAAAGTTGTCTGAAAAAAATAAAGAAAAAAATTGGTTGTTTGTACGGAAAAGCATAAAATTCATTCTGATAGTTTTTGAAATTTGCTGTTCTGCTCACCCACTGGCAATAAAAACCCACGATGTTCCCATGTGCTTTCCAACATTATCTTTTGTACTGCATTGTGTGAGATAAATTCCATACGCCACCCATGCATTTGCTGATCCAAAGCCAATACATGCAGAAAATACATAAAGAAGCCAAACGTTCGGGTATAGAAAACTGGCAATGAACAGAATGTAGAGAGTTGATCCCACAACCAAGGTTCCGTGAACACCAAAAGTTCCAATGATTGTAGGAGCAATAATATTTGTTAGAGATCCTACTCCGTTAATTATGGCCTGCGAAATATAGCCATCACCGGTGAAACTAGGATTGTCAACTTGCACACTTTGTAAAACTGTTTGCTGTAAAATCAAAAAAAATATAAATTTTTTAACTGAATTTAGAGTGGGACTGTCTCTCACAATTTATAAGTTAAGTTATAAAAGACATTTTTTATACTTCGATTGCTGCAGTAGTTCGCCATGCTCCAATCATTAGCATAAAACCAATACTGAGAAGTAATATGTTTTTGAAATTGGAATTATTGGACAGGTCATTTTGCTCCTTTTTAGTTTCCATAACTGTGACGTACGAACAACAACTGCGCGTTGGTATTTCCTTTCCCTAACACTCTTTTCACGTCAGTCATGGACGCCCGACTCTTTCAAAGTGAACACAACAAGCTAAAAAATTTCTTGTAAAAGTGAATGAAGCATATACTAAGACGACGAACATGATGTGATGATGTTGAGTTGAGATTTAAACTATTTAAAGAGGAACTTCATAGGTATTATTGTTCCGCTCCGTTGCTGCTGGCTGGCTGTCTGCCAGATAAAGTTGCATATAATTGCTAACTTTATCGCAGTGTTTTAGTTGTCCGTCTGCAAGCTAAAATGTTTTATTTGACTTTTTATTTATTTTTTATGAATTTTAAAATATTGTTTTTTGATCTTCTGATCCTTTACAATTTAGGTAAGTCATGACTTTTTTTTAAGAGAATCACAAATTGCAGATGGAGTGCACTATGTGCATGTGTAACGTGTATCCATTCTAATTCCTTTTCAGCAATGTGATTATCACGGTATTGGATTTTATATTTATTGCAAAAAGAAAGTCAACTGTCAAGCAGATTTACTATGATAATCACTTTTACTAGCTAATGGTATGACTTTACTTTGGGAATTTGGAGTTTATAAAGCAGCACAAAAATAAGAGCCTGGGAGATCAAGACCATTTATGCTATGCTCATTCCTATTACTACTTAAATCATGTATGATGAGTTATGTGATTTTTAATTTTACTGATTGCATAGTATCTAGTTAAGTTCAAGGTGGTCATATGTCATTGCTTTGTGGTGTGGCATTTGGTTAGAACTTCTCAAATCAGCACAGCTACCACATTTCAACTTTTTGTGTCTGTTTGAAGAAATAATTTGTGTAAGCATTGAATTATTATTCGGTCATGACATGACTCACGACAAGTATTGACGCCAACGTGATGGGTGATATCGTCATTCATCACGTCAAAAGAGAAAACAATACTTTTTCAGTCGTGTTTTTGTAATTTACCAAAAATTGGTCACAAGATGAATAACTTGTTTAACTTTGAAGGAGTACCGAGGAGGGGTGATGTCTGAGACGAATTAATTTTGGGAGCATAAATAATAATGATCGGCATTGCCATAAGATAAGATATATGATGCACAAACGTTCACATGTTAATCGTATCATCATAAATGCTATTCCATTTATTTGAGATCTCATATCATCTCCTTAACCTTTCTACAAATGAATAGTATTGAGTTCGGTATTCATGCTGAATGCTGACGTAGGTATTTATGTTTTTTCGCTTGATGTAACTACAGTACTGGTTTACTCATTTAACGTAATCCTATTACTGTTATCTAGACCTGGGATTATCGCATTGCAACCATAAGCGAAACGATAATTTCTTATATTAATTTCGGATGTTGACCTTGATCAAGCTTTTCCCTCCCTGCTTCATTTTATTGTATTTTGGATTATGAAATTGGTGGGAGACATTAGAAATAAAATAAAGCACTGGCAATTTCACATACAGTTGAAATTAATGTGCAGTGTAGAAAAAGCAATCGTTAAATAAGTATTATAGTTATTAGAATTAAAAGGCTTTTGCTGTGACCAGGATCATCATCTCCAATATAATTTCCAAACAGGAAAGCAACAGACTCTAATAGAAAATAGATGCAGATGCATTAGTATTATCTTTAGTAGCCATAAGGAAAAAAATACCTTGTAAAAGCAAATAAAACTAAAAATACAATTACATTCTGTATTTACGCATGCACTCTATTTTTGCTGTTATCAGCTCATAGTTTAAATGCTTATTAAAATGCTTAAAGTGCATTATTGTAGTTTTATTTTGAAAGATAAAATGTTCAGATCTGTAGACAATGTCATACATTGCCTTGCTTGCTACACAAATGATTACCAAGTTCTAATTATTACATACAATTAGCGCATGTAGTATATATCTATGTACCCAAACCATTTGTCAAACCCAGGATATAAAAATTTATTGAGAACAGTTGAACCTCTCATTTCTCATACAACACACTGTTTTCATGAGCAAGATAGCATACACACAATAAATTATAATGGATTGGCTTTATTAGTCGACTTTTACTGTTTCTGGGTGTTTCATTTATGAAAAAGGGTTAAGGGACAACAGTACCGGACATCAGTCCCCAAAAATGAATGGTGCCTTTGCTTGCAGTGTCAAACATCGCTTGATTCAGGCTCTGAATTCAAGCATGTACTGTAATTGTAATGTACTACAAATAGCATAGCAGGATCAAAACCATGCCTTTGGTTCAGAAAAACGAACGGTAGGTATATTGTATATACACACTACACACCGTATCAGTATCAAGTACCATCAACACCTCGTCCTCGTCCGTTTTTCTTCACAAATTTCTTAGTATACATTTTAACCGTTAAGTCCCAACCCAAGCCATCATTATTACTAGAGAGTTCAAGGACTACGTACATTTCAGTTTTTATCTCCTGTTTTTATAATACCATTTCAAAATGAATAAATTTTCAGTTATTTTAGGCTTAACGCTGTTCATCGGTAAGATTTTTCATTTCACTTTGTTCACAATTTCCTAAGAATTTATTTCAAATAATTAGAGTAAAAATATATATTCGTTTCTCTATTTTAAATTACACATGTTGATTTTTTCCAAGTTTACCATTTTTTGATTTTCACAAAACTTTTTCTTAGCCGTATGCCAGGCCGTACTTCCGCAATTTCCAGAACGGTTGCAAGAACTTTCTCAATATAAGGGCAACGACACAGGGAAAATTGTTGGTGGTTACGCCGTCAATAACTGTTCAGATTATCCGTACCAAGTCTCAATACAGCGCAAAGGCTCCATTCCTGGCCAATACAATCATTTTTGCGGTGGAAGTGTCATAAGTCCTAATTACGTTCTCACTGCTGCTCATTGTGTAAGCGGAAGAAAAGCCAATGGAATCTCAATCGTTTTTGCTACCCATAAATTGGACGCATCTGGGAAGAATGGCATTCGTCGTGCTGCTAGCAACATTGTGGTTCATGAAGATTACAGCTCCAAGTACATTGACTATGATGTCGCACTTGTCAGGGTTAGTTGACCACTGCTCATGTTATGTTAATTCCCTAACAATGAAATGTGTGCAGATACTTGACACTTTTTAATTCGTTTACTAAATTTTTTTATTGAAACTTGGGGTAACATTATTACTTTTTAACTTTCCAGCTGGATAAATCAATTGATTTAGAACATGACTGCGTCAGTGCTGTCAGGTTACCAAAGCATAATATGGACGTTTCTCCAGGGTCAATATGTTTTGCAACTGGATGGGGTACTTTAATTTTTATTGTTGCAGTGTAAAGACAAATCCTAATTTAAAAAAAATCTGCTATGCTATTTAAAATAAATAATTATTTTTGTTGTTAATGGATAGGTACAACTACCGAAGGAGGATCAGTGACCTCTACTCTCAGAGCAGTTGATGTACCGCTAGTGAGTAATGATGATTGTAGGAAAAGCTATGGGGAACGTGATATAACAGCAAGAATGGTTTGTGCAGGCTTAAAAGATGGTGGAAAGGATGCTTGTCAAGGTGAGAAATCATAAAGTTTTTATTAAAATAATTTATTATTATGTATATTAAATTAAGTACCTATGTTACATGTCCACCCAGTGACTAGATTGAACTATTAATTTACTTAAAAATTTTGCAGGTGACTCTGGTGGCCCATTAAACTGCGAAGGAGAGCTTACGGGTATAACATCATGGGGTCATGTAAGTTAAAAATTTAAATTATCCGGTTAAAGTTTACTCATTAGTACTGTATGTTTAATGAAAAGTTTTAATGATTCTGAAAATTTTTCTGTCTTTATTAAAGGGTTGTGCTCGCCCTGACTACTACGGTGTATACACTCGGGTTTCTTATTTTATCGATTGGATTGAAGCCAATATGCGTGCATAAAAATTCATACATTGTTTTGTAATGGAAAGGTGCTATTAGACCAGGCATGATTTTATCGATTCATTAAATTTATTCCATTTAGTACTAACAGACTATTTGTAATGAATTTTTTCTCAAATTTTTGGAATTTTCATTCTGTATTTGTTAATGACGTTTGTTTAAAAATGTATTTATTTATTTATTTTTTGAAAATAAAACATGCTTTTCGAAAATAACTCTGTAGTACGTCATATTTATAAATTGATCAAAGTTACATGAAAACGTATTTAGGTAAAAGTTTTTGCATTTAACGTGTATAATACCAATATGTCATATTGAATAATTTGCTGACATTGTTCGATACATTACTTATTATAAGAGTATATTTATAAAAAAAATCTATTTTGCAATATAAAATTACACAAAAAACTTTTTTAGTGGCCAAGAGAAAATATTTTTACTGTGTACTGTCAACATGACCGTAAGAAAATCAAATTAAAAAATTGCATTCTTGCGTTACGTAAATATGAGCACAGGCTCAATTCTTTTAGAACACGTGTATCTTTACAAAACTTGCATACATTTTCAGTTTTTACTTTTACAAAACGTGTGTCTAAAATATGTATACAATTTTTTATCTGTAAAACAACTTTGATTGAATGGATTGAACAGTATTGCGCGTGGAAATAAACCAATGTAAAAAGTAAATCTGCTTCAAATAATGTGAGAAAAATAGTGACGCACTTCACTTTAATTTCAGTACATTTTCATTTCAACTTTATTATTACCGTATTGTTTCCAAAGATATATCTATGCAGAACGTAATCGTCTTTTAAGTGAATATGATTAAAGTACAGTTGTTGAACTGACAATGGAAGTACATGTATAGCGAATAAAAATTCATCAGTCTTCATCATCACATTATTTGTAAAGAACAGGATATGAAGGACAACATGAACACCACCGAATTGGAGAATATGTGGGATGAAGATGTGGGCGATTGGGGCGATCCAAAAATGAGACAACTCGGTGAGAAGTTAGATTTATCCAGTTGCAGAGATAGCCCACGTGGTGAACACCGTTGGATTTCATTCCGTCACAAGTACATCTAAATTAAAATTAGTATTTTTGAAAATGATTAAGAGCATATGAGAATGTGCTTACTGACATGGGAATAACACTGCTTACCTAGTATCACGAGCGCATATGATTTTAAATGTTCCACTTCCAAAATGTGTAACCTATTTAAAGAAGACCAGTTTAATTATACCTGAGATATATATCATTATTCTCATAAAATGAATTTGCAAATATTTCTCAAAATATCTTACGATCGGTCCTTCCGCATTGCAACGGTTTGCATTACATTTACATCCAAAGGGATACAAACTTGTTGGAGCCACACCGACATTCTGATTAGGAACGCAGTCTCCACCACAAGTGGGTTGGCATAGGTAATTCCCACTGGCATCAGCACCCTGTCCCATAATACTTTCAAAAAACTTTCCTCCAGTTAGATGATCAATTCCGGTGCATTCCAGCATCCCGATCTCACGCATAGCAAATCCCAATGTTACTTCACGAGATGGGGAAGAAAACAGAGATCTAGGATTTCCTGTCCTTGAAACATTGCGGACTGATACTTGAACAGAAATAATTGTATCATTATTGCCTTGATCAGCACGTGAACAAGTTGATGCTGCGATCTACAAAATTGTGAAATAAAATTTTTAAAACATTACTAATTTAGTTGTATCAAACTCTAACTTGTTTATGAAGGTAGGTTTACTTTTGTTTTATAAACTAAAAAATTGACTTACCAATAATATAAACACGAGTTTTAACATTTTTCTCAGCCTAATTCGACACTTTCAGGAATTGGAAGGGTGACCAAATAAGAGATAAAATATTCAATGGATGTATATATTATTGTGCTGTGCAGGTAGTCTACATGGAGCTCATGAGAAAACTAAAACGTTTTGGAAAGTTGAAAACTGTATTTATACTTGTACGCTGAAAAACGCTTGCATCATAAACCTGTGTTATCACCATCATGTACAAACTGGTGTTATACATACCAATTGGTATCCCGATTTCTCAGCATTTTTGCTTTTCCAGAAACCCCATAAAATAACGTTGCATTTTTTACCTTGCAACAGCATAATATTGCTTACATATCTGTGCAGTAAGTCTTATTGTTAGAAGGTAGGTAGGTGGCTAGGTAGGTACTACAAGTTTATTAAATACGATATTCTGTTATAGAGAATCCAGCTTGAAACCATGCATGACACAAAACATTACCCATAAGTAAGCTCGCTAGTGGTGAATGTAGTACACATTTTTAAGTAGTTATTCTACCGTAAAGGCAAAATCGTTTGACAAAGCGAAGCAGTCTAGTTGCAGAATCAGATAGAACGAATATTTAAATTTTTAAAAAACGGAACACCTTTTCAGTACTGTCAATTATGTATAGTCAATCAAAAAAATAATAAAAGCTTTCTGTTTTACGTTGCGTCAAATCCATTGGGTCCATTTTACTGCACTCAATATGTATGCAATAAGTACAATGTCAACACAAAGTAAAAGTTACTCAGACATCTGAACATTTCGTATTCTTTAGTCTATATTTCATGTTATATCACATATAGTATTTGCTGCAATGTATAGTCAAATTATAACTAACAATGCAATGCATGTTATCTTATTCGGCAGATATAATTTGATGGTTGCATCATGGGAACGATAATAGGCCATTATCGTTCATTATGAACCAAATTTTGGTAATATACTTTTCAACGAAATTACTATTTTGCTAAAAAATAATTAACGACAAAAACAACTGCATTCCATACAATCAAGTCTTTAATATAGTCAACTAACTGTATTGGTTTAAAGCTTAAAAACGAGTCATGTACACAGACATACAGAAAAGAAACTTGCTTATAAAGTAGGAGCGTAGTAAAAAAGGAACATTGTTGCATCGAATTTTTGCTCTTTGTATCTACGAATCGCTTTCTCTTTTCAACAATGTACTTTCCTAAATATCCTTGAACTTTGTTTTGTTGCAAGCATTCTAATTCTTTTATTTGATTGAATTTTTGGTGTTTTCCTTTTTTACTTTTGTAAACTTTTTGTGAATCTTAACTTTGAGATATTCGAAAAAATTGGATTTGGATTTACATAATACCTTTAAAAGTATACAACCTGTGTGTAAATATACTATCCATATTTTTTATTTTAGTAATAATCATTGTACCTTTTACAAACTTGTTATATATTGGAAAATAAATACATACTATAAATTTTTTTTAGATCATGTAAATTATTCACTTATTATTATTATTATGAAAACTCTCAATTGGGCACAGCGGTTGAAATTTAATTTGATGAAAAACTTTTATATAGGTAATTATCGCAAAAATCTTTGAAAAGAAGAAAAGAATACATAAGGAAAGCGCGTAGATTTTTTTATCACACAAACTTTTATGAACTAACTGTTAAAACATGAAAAGTAAATGCGTACAAGAAATCGGTAACTTAGAAACATCTCATACATACACGCTGTCTGAGAGAACAAATCGGTTCGTCGATTTTTTAAAAATTTTAGTGTCCAATCTTTTCAGCTGAATGTGAAGGAGAAAATGGCATTTTCCGAATTTTTAACTTTTCCGATACTTGAGATAATGATGGCAGGCCTTTGTTATTGTCAGTATTCAACATGATCTTGACGGTATTTTGAAACTGTTGAGATTTGAGAGTTTCATTGTCAGATTTTTTCTCAATTTTTTGAATATTTTTATCAGATGCAGTTTCATTGCTTGCATTAATACTCTCTTTGACATTTTCCATAACACTTATATTAGCTCCACAAAACGACACTCCAAGAAAACTAATTATTGTTTTAATTTTTTCGTGTTTTCCAGTAGATTTGCTTCGGCTTTCTATGTGCGATTCTTTTTGTTTTCTCAAATCCATGTTAAATTTCACCTTCTCCCACAAAAACAATATTAATGAGAGGACATGCCCCACAATGTAAATGTAAAAGATTCCCAAAAGATTGGACAAGCTTAGCATATCTTCTTCCTCGGGCCCATCATCATCTCCTCTCAATCCCAAACTGTGCTGCCACTCAACCTTTGCTTTTCTCAGATTTTCATAGTCCATGCTAAGCCATTTATCATCTTGCCCCGAGTCCGTCAGCATCCCTAAAATGCTATTAAAGTTATCCTTGTGAAGACTCCTTCTGGGTAGCATTATTCCAGACGGAATAAACTGCGTCTTTTCATCTGCAAAGACTAGCGGACTTTTTCCGTGTTTTAGGGTCAAGTTCTTGTAAGCCGTGTAGTCCGCGACACCAGACCAAGTAATACAGGCAAAATCAGTTTTCACAGCTAAATTAAAACAGTTAATTGCATCCTGCTCTGCTAACTTTCCTTCAAATATCTGGTGAAAAATTTGATTCGTGCTGAGTTTAAAATGTGCAAACAGACTGCCCCCACTTTGATCAAAGCCCCATTTAAAGTCGGATTCCACCAAGGATTTGAATGTAAATGGCTGCGTTTGGTAAAGAGGAAAGGCCAAAAGTCCGACCACTTGAGAAACGTACAGCGTATTAATAATTATGGTGGCAAATAGCCAGGTGGCCAGCAGTAAGCGAGCAGCATGAGCTTCTGGATCGGCACAGTTGTAACCTTGCCCTAAAAGAGCAAAACTGATGTTTTCAGAAAGATGTCGGAAAATTGACTGATTCCTTTGAATGTTGTAGGTTCTGTCCATTATCTTGAAAATGAAAATGACTAAGGCGATGAAGGCAACAACACCCAACCAGAGATCGGGTGCAAACGGCCAGTAAATGGCTTTCCATGTGTAGGTTTTGCGCGGAGGACCCATCATAAAGGTAACGTAAATGTAGGAAATTGGGAAATTTGTAAAACTAACAATCAAATAGCGTTCGGGATTTGCGGAAGCGGCAGTGCCAAAATCAGCTCGGCTGTATACCATATCCCCAATCACACCTAGAAATATTCAACGTCAACATAATATAACATTTTATACCCAATTAAAAAGCAATGTTAATTCAAGTTGTTGATAATTATTACCATCCCATGTTCCATTATCAAAGTGCGTGCCACTTCCACCATTACGAGAGGGATACACTGAAAAGCTAAAATTGAAATGAGGAAGCAATGCAAACAGTGCAAAGTGATAAACGCCCCTTTTGGAGTTCCACTTGTCATTTCCAACATGCTCCAATTCATAGAGAAATGGATACTTTGTAGGACCACTCGCTTTTAATACACGACCATATCCGTTTCTCGTATAATCGGGGAACAGATCCCGAACAGTTTTGATTTTTGCAGGAGATATGTCAATATCCCTAATTTCATCGTATCCATTAAAAGAAACAATTAGAATTTCCTCCAGCATTTACCCCACCCTCCAAGTGTAACCCCAATTTATATTTCACTGTTGATAATTGTTTATGCTGTAGCAAAGTGTCCATGTCCACCTTCGGGCCAGTCAGAAAAATGACATGATCCCGTTCATTTTTCAAGGGAGCGGCGTACGGTGAAAAGAGCAATTCATTAAATTCTGCAAGTTTCTCAGCTCCTTGGAAAATCAAACCAATGGCCAGGGAACAATGTGAGTGTCGTCTAGGTGACAAGGGAAAGCATGAAATGTGCGAACAGCGAGTGCTGTTCCACTTTCGCTCGTGGAAGTAGGAAGAAAGATGCAGAATTAGAAAAGGCGTGATGAGTTTGATGATGGTGCTGGAAGATGCGAGTATTTCCGTAATAGGTTCAGCAGCTGCAGGCATATTATCATCTGCCAAATACACATCACACAAGGGAAAGAATCGACTAATTATCGAAGGAACATTAAAGTTATTTTCGTCTATTATGGCGGTTGCAGATTCTTTGCTTTTCAACATAGTAAACTCTGAAAATGATAGCTCTTTTGTTTGCTAAGATATACAAAAGATTTGACTGTTACAGATAAGCGGTCGACAGTGTCTTTGAAAGTGGTCACGGTCAACACTGACCGTGACCATTAAAATGGAAGCAAAGTCAAAGGGAATGATGATTATAGGCGCTCATAATTGCTAGGTACAAGAAAAAAACTGTAACTAGGTTGCATAGTTTTAAATTTTACAGCTGGTGACATAGCAGTTGTGAGTAGTAAATACTGATAAAATACCTCGGTGGATATAGATATCTTAACAGTTTTATTTAAACTTTGCAAGCCTACTTTCAAGGTAACAAGGTGTCGTGATATAAGTACAAGTACAGACTGAAGAGGGTTATCTATCCTTCATAATCACTCAAAATTATATGCATCTAGCAGAGAAAAGGTTCACTAATTTGGAGATTGACAAAAAAATTGACTGTCCTAAACTCCTCTATAATGTATGCGAACACTGCAAAGCATATTATGCTCTATTGATTTTGCTTAAACGGATTTTGTACTGTAAGCTAACACTTGCTTTGTACCTTGCTAACTCTTAAAAAATAAATTTGTGTCGCTGTCTCCAGCATTGTCATTTTAGATTCTACCTACATTATATGTAGAATATGTGTATGCTTTATCTTAGTTTTTTGCATTTTGAAATACTATTATTTTGAAAATATTTTTAGACAGCATTATTGAAATTAAAAAATGCATTATAAAACTTATTTTATTTTCATAGGATATTCTAAAATTAAACATTTTTGGAAGCTTTGGAAAAAAAATCTTATCGCATTAGGAAGGCAATTCGCAATTGTTCACTTAACTCTAGGAAGAATACTGAAAGATGAACGAAACCAAAATTATACCTAATTTAAATAAGGAAAGGTAAAGGGTTGCTCTACTTATAAGTTTTGCGGTCAATTAAATTTTGTATTTGTTATGTACTAACCCTCTGCATCTTTTAGTGTAAAACGGACACATGAGGATAATAAATCAAATAGGACTATCCCTTTTCCTTCAAAACAATTTCCTTAAAATTTAACTTGTTCTATGTTACCTGCTAAAATTAACCAATTATTTTCATACTGCGACAGTCTTAAATAGCTGCAATTTAGTAAATTTGCAAGTATAAGTGTAAACTTTAGAAGACGCGAGAAGGACAGTTTAAAAAGCAAATAGTATTTTTTTATCCACATATCGTACTTTAATTATTTGATTTGTTTACCGTGCCCAATTATGGTTGCACGTAACTATGACTGTCTATTTTTAAATAGCATTACCTTCAACGAACATGTTATCATTAAATACTTATTGTATTTACCCGAAATTGATTCTACCTAATCACGGAGAACATCTGATTTAATCAAGGAAACATTACAACTTGTAATTAAAATATTGGTCTGTAGATGTTCATTTCATGATAACTCGATCAAAAGCAAAAAAATATTTTGGCATACCTTGACTTTGACATGAAATGGGTTAGGTAAATAGGTATACAGAATTACTGCATAATGTTCCATCGTTCTGTCTTACGCACGCTGTTGTGCTACGTGTATTTCTTCACAAATCCGTCTTTCATGTTAATACTGTGACTAGTTGTCGTTTAACATTAATTATGTGTAGCAAATTACATGCACATCCACTAAAGAGAAAATACTGTCAAGGAAAATGTTCTGCAATGAAGAAAAACCAATGCATTTTTACGCTAGTACATGAATTCAACAACCAGAAAAAAATGCATAAATATTATTCAAAAAAATATATATAGATACTTGAATCTTAAACTTTAAAAAGTTAAGATATGTTGTCAAGGGAATCTTCAACACAACCATATTATATTTCCATACACCATAGAGATATATGTAGTGTATTACACCTATTTTTGCTTGTTTATTCTGCAGATTGAAAAAAATTTCTTTACACGTCTAATAATTTTTCCTCAGCAACGGAAGAAAAATAAGCAAGAATCCTAACAGAAGCTTGAATAAATGCTAAAGTTGATCACTTCAAACAACTTAGTAAAGAATGAATTTTGGTAAAATTTAAAAACTTTTCGAGTTATAATGACAATTTGATTTCAT
>JAHZMT010002537.1:0-11612 GCA_027743785.1 Sinhomidia bicolor
TCATTGTTCTATTCATTTTTTTAGATTTATTTTTGAATTTCTTTAACACTTAACGATTTGCATTGTCGATCATAACAATGATGATCTGTCGATCAATTGAACGTGATGATAATGAAAAAAAAACTATTCAAGAATAGAATAAATGTAGATATATTTTTTACAGTTCTCTAGCACTCGCAACAATCGGGAAAGAATAGAAGAAGAATTGACAATGCAAAAAAGCTGATTAGTAAAAATAAAATTATTTTTGCTTCTTTCATCATTCCCTCTTATCTTTTTCCTATATCGTGTTTACCGTTCACACAATTATCATGTATTACAACAACAAGTCACACAAAAAACGTCGCAACATGCAGATTGTTACAAGTTGTGTTAAACAAAACGAATAACAAGCCCATTTGCAATCCTAGTCACATACTGGCGACTAGTGAGTCGGACAAAACGAAAATGCCAAGTAAACAAAGCGATGGGACACATGTGAAATGTGAATTAAACTGTTTTGTTTTATCATCGATATTTTTTCTCCCAATAACTAGCTATATTGCATTATTGCACGCTCGTATGATACGCACCTGAATGAAACCAGTGCACTTAGCTAGCATAATCATCAGCCATTATCATCATCAACATGGTCGTGCAGAAAAGAAGAAGAAGAAGAGAAAAAAACAATCATGAATGCAACAATGATCGTCATCATTATCAACAAAATTGAGTCTAGTCCAGCAGCAGCACAGCCGCTATATTTTATTAAAAAAGCGTACCGAAGTTAAAGCCATTCCTTATGAATTAGTTATGAAAATAATCTGAATCTCTTTATCCTTTGCCCTCACTACCTAAATAATTTTTTATATCTTTAGCCCATTCCATTCCTCTATTCTTATTGCATTTCTTCGACAGAGAATTGCTCAAATGAATACTATTAAGCGAAAAAACAGGTTTTTTCTCGTTTCTTTCTTTTGCATCATCTTCATCTTACAACAAACCTATAACAGCAACAGCAACAACGACAATGACGACGACGACGATTAGATTGGATATATCTTACTAGTAAGACCGTATTTCACCCTCATCAGTTTCGCCATTGTATTTCATGAGGTTCCACTCCCCCTTTGAAAAAAAATATTTTATCATAATATTTTTGCTCTCTTCTCTCTCCTTGCCTTCACAACGACAACGAAGCGGCTAACTCTTAAAAAATATTGTGAAACACGTCTTGTGTGCATAATGTGTCGGCATTTCTCTGCATTTTCATGTTATTACGTGTGGTATAGGTATATTACACGAATTGGAAGGATTCACCTGACCAGGCAGGCATAAAGAAGAAGAAGTGGTGAACCGAGCATGCATGTCAGAGAAACGTTACAAATCATTCTGTGTATATATGCTTTGGATATAGAAATGTAGGTACATAATACTGTGTATGCGCGAAATGAGTTTTGTGTACAACATTTGTCATGTGAGAATAGACCTAATATATTATCATTCCATCTTTTATGAATGTGCTCTGTTTACAGCTTACCCTATTGCCATTTTTTTTCTCTGGCCATTTCACTCCTGTTGATTTTCTTATTGCTCTAATGGTGGTGGCAATAGCAGTAAATAATGTGTACTTGCTTCTGATAAATAATCGCTTTTCGCATTTTTTCCCTCTCGTCTGAATAAAATTGTATGTGTGTAAGAGGAAAAGAGAGCACAAAAATGTTTACATTGTGCATTTATTATAATACTTGTAGGAATATTACATTATATACACGGCGATAATATTCTGCCTGCAGAAAGGTCAACGGTTATGATGATTATATATGAGCATTGCATTGATTGTTCCTGTTGAGCTTTGTTGAGTACTACGACTGTGAAGCAGAAGGAAAAGCATTAAAATGCCACTGTGTAAAGTTCATAGGCACGTAAGCACATACAGAGAAAAAGTATAATGTTTAAATTTAATGTTAACAAACTTCGATATTTTTTGTTAGCTGCCTGCATTGACTCTGAGGAAATGAGCAAATAATGATGGGTTAGACGGTGGAGTGACCATCAATTTTCCCCTTTTTCGACCAGTAGTAATAACCCTTATGCATTATTGTATTCAGAATCACAATTGCCAAATTGCCTGCATTACTACTGTTATACTTATCATTCGCACTGACCATTATTCCACAGCTGGCACATACTACATCAAAATCCCAGCATACAACAGAACAGAGTAGCAGCGAGCGACCACTGACTGACTACCGAGCATGCATGGCTGTACAAACTTAAAAACATTGTTATTGCTTTGCTCCCGAGGAGTTCTCTGAAAAAATGTTGTACGTACTCAATCACGGATGTCGAATATCACGCACGGGAAACCATATCAGATTTCAGGACTCACACTCAATTTCTCGGTTGTAGGTAAAAATTTAGGTACTTGGGTAAATTTAAATTTGTTGCAATGGAATGGAAGAAAGGTGGGAGGGAAAAGTTGTTACAAGAAGGGAAATTGTTGTGTTCTCAATGTCAGTAAGAAAAAAAGTAGGCAGGATAAAAAGTAAAGGAAAAACGAGAATCATGAAAGTAGTGGAATTGACGGACAGGAATATATATTTTCTTGGAGCAAAGTACAGAATGGTATATTGTGAATTGCACGTAAAGTAAAAATTGAATGACTTTGGCCAGTTTTCCTCTCTCGTTTTTGAGACAGATAAAACTGCCAAAAGCGTTCAGTCTACAAAATACTGTATTCATGGTAGTGTGTAGTAGTAGGTATCTGTGTAAATTAGGCTAACATAATAAAATGCGTAGTCAGGCAAAGAACCATCCGACAAGGTAATTTTGATTTTCAGTTCTACAACGCTCACTTAATGCTTTCTGCTTTACCGCCTATACTCCCAGAGTAAAAGTGGGCTCATTCTCGCAAAAATAAGGGGCAATATCCTGGACTTTTATGGGTGAGCGGAATGAGAGACAATTGGTAGGGTTAGGGGGCGTTCGCTAATGACGTAACTGAATTGTAAATTCGCACCACTTTGAAAAACTTTTGTCTTGCATACCTACCCATCTCTATACAGCACACGAAAACTCAAAAGGGGAAAATATATTCATGACATGATTTATTAAAATGACATGTTTCAAGAAAGCGCTAAAACTGCATATAGGGCCAACGTTGACGGTTTCATGAGAGAGCACAATTGTTTTCTTTCACTTTTAGCCGCTCCTTGTCGTCTTGTTTGACTTTGGACACTTTCAAGGTACAAAACCATGCATAAAAACTATACAGCGATTCTCTAAAGTTGCAACAAGCTCAAGTTTATTTCCTATACAACTTTCCTTTAGGTATAACCTAACAATCTATTATTACCGGTGATAATATAATGATGAGAAGGTAAAGAATGTGCAATATCCGCGACAGTGCCTGCTGCTTCTTCACACACACACACACACACACACACACAAAGTTACAAAGTTTCCTGAAAAAGGAAAAAGAAGCTAATATTTACTGGCGGTGATGGAGTACCATGTTGTGCGATGCACGTGGATTTGTCGTAAAAAGTTAACTGCACAGTTATAATATACATAATAGTATTTTTGTATATAGGAGTAACATCTTATAGTTGAGCAAGGTTGTATCATCATCATCATCATGATCGTCGTCGTCGTCATCATTATTATTACAGGTTTACTTTACTCTGTCAAGGAAGAAGAAAATGGAAATTGACAGCGGTACCATTTTATTTTATTGCATGCCAGTATTTATCACCCGTTTTGTGAATACCTTACCACACCAAGCAAGCCAGGATAGAAAAGATGAGACAAGTTTTTTTTCGCATATTATATAGGTATACATTTTGTTAACGATAAGTGAAAAAGTAAAATGAAAATGGTCGGAGTTTTTTCTAAAAGAGTACAAGCAAACGACAGAGTGTGTGAAGGAATCACCAGGGGAGAAAATACAGCGAGTCAGTCAATCGATTTAGTTTTATATACCGTAATATTTTTTAGGCAAAATAAGGAAAGGATCATGGAAAGGAATTGATGAAGATAATAGTAGTGTAGTTTGAGTGAGTGTCCTTTTGTCATGAATATTTTAACACAGAGTACTTCCTGGTGGTAGGTGGCCTTGCTGCATCATCGTTGATCTATTGAGTTTGGCATTTTCTTTGCGTTTTCTATAGTTCAGCACAACAACAATAAATACAAAAGAGTAACCTTGCACCGAATAATATTTTTGTTTTTTTTGCTCATCATAATATGCATTAGTGTACGTTTGGCTTAGTTATTACGAGAAAATAATTGCTGACTCTGAAGAAAAAAAAAACAAGTATTAAATAAATGAACACTGCCAGTTCCCAGACGTTGACATAAATGATAACGCGATGTTTTATTACATGGGTACTAGTTGTACAACCAGTAGTAGTTAGTAGTAGTAAACGCTTGAAAGTTATCTGATAATTTTACCATGTTTTTTGACGGTGGTGGTGGTGGTGCACTTCAAAATAATTGCTGGTATCAATATAAGTCCAAAGTAAAATAACGATAAGAGCACCAAGTTAATATTTTAACAAAATACATGTACAAAAGTGTACAGAACATATTAAGATAGTAGATAAAAGTGAAAAATATTTTGCTGATGAAAAGATACTTTTGTTAGTAGTATATGCTACTTGCACACAATGTGGGTAGTAAAAAAGCAATATTTATTATGCTCGCGTTTTCTTTTTAAAAAAATGATGGTATCACATCTTACCGGTAAATTTTAATGCATGTAAACACATTTGCTTATCTATACGGGCATAAATCATGCACCAAGCCCTCCTTTCTTATTTCTAACAAGAAACCTTTTTAAGTACCTTCAGGTACACTACGTAGGCATTTATGCAATACAATTATTATTATTATTAAATGGATGAAAAGTAACGGAATATATAATTCAAGAGTACAATGTATTTAAACATGGCAGAGTGTAGTTGTGTAGTGCATGCGCAGGATTCCAAATTGATCTTTATTTCTATTTCCAAGTAGCATACGCATTGACTTTGATTAACAAATTTGTATACCTTTCATAATTATTTATTATTATATTAATGAGCAAATTTCCTCCGTCCCGTTTCAGGAAAAAAATGCAAAGCAGCTAACAGCAGTAAGTTTATAACACCAAATTTTTACGTAAACATGGTCTGGTTTGACTTTCTCGCTAGGATTAGTTTTTCCTTTTTTCCTCTGTCAAAGTTCCCACATCTAGTCTAATAGTATACTATTCTGGAGAAAAGCAAAAGCATTTTGTCGGGAAATGACCATCAATCAAATTAATCGCTGTTCACGGTCATCTACTACAAAGTCTTTAGTTTGGTCGCGCCGTCTTTTCCACCCTTTCAAAAAAAGTAAATAGCTTTCCCTCGTTTGCTATTCTGAACACGTGAAATGGAGCCCTCTTCGCTGTATAAAATTTTGGAGTCCATTAAAAGGTAACAACACCCATTTCCTTGTGTGCGTTTATAATTATGATAGTCAGTGTCGGAGCAAGTTCACTTTGTAGAAAATAGTTTTAGAAGGAGCAGACTACGCATTAACCTTGTCTAATTTTGGCAATTTCTTTTTTGTACACGTAATCTCTCACTTTTTGTAAACTTTTGACAGGCACACCGCCACAACGAAACTAATTACTATTTACAAGTAACACAAAATATACCTCAGCTGCTACTGATAGAATCTTTCCACCAAAACTTTTCATTCCCTTATGTTCCAGTCGCTCCACCTCCACACCACCACCACCACACAACCAAAAAAAATTTCAGTGTGGTGGCTGAGCTAGTTGTTATAAGTAATTCGATGTTGGTAGTAAAAGTAAAAATAAAACTTGGTTTCGTTTTTCGTGTATTAATTCACTTTAGCCGAGTAGGTGGTGGGAGGCTTTCCCACGTGTAAAAACAACATGATATACAACTGAGTGGTTTCTTTTTTGGAAAATTGATTGGTAAAGTATACACCACAAATAACACAACAGCTACACGACTGTTGTATGTGCAGCTTAGCTTACTATGGCAAGTAAAAAGTACTATCTACATTTTATTCGCAGAATGGAATCTCATTCCCAAAGTTGTTATTCCCTGCCGTGCAATCTACATTTACGTCAATTTCAGTCAGTGAAAGGTTGACTTTATCAAAGTATTCTCTTCTACTGCTCATTTATCAAAAACATTAACAACGTTATACCACAATCAGAGAGGGAGAGAGATTGAAATCAACCTGTTGTTACACTGAAAAAAAACTTTAATGATATGTATGATGACGAATGGGGATGCAGGTGGCCAAAATTAATAAAACAACTCATTGAAAGGAGTAAGTCGATCTGAAATTCTGCATGCATGCACAGAATTTAGCCATTAAACCAACAATGACGTTGCATAAAACCTAGAAATCAATGTACTTCAAAAGCAATAATATGCACCAAGATTCTGATTCAATGACTACTGCACCTACTTATTATGGAATAATTTTAATAATGCCACCACAGGCTTTTCAAAACATGATTTTCAAAAATTACGAGTCAATGACTAGAAAAGAATATTAATCAAACATTGTAATTATTGTCAATCATGCTCATAAAGATTGGCATTTTGCCTTTGGGGAGCAAATAGCTACTTCTGATTAACTACAGAAAAATAATTACACATCAACTTTGTTTGCAGAATGCAATATTACTTCATGCATAGCGCCAATAAGGAATGTTGGGAATTGCGAATCGTTGTTGCTCTATTCTATCACATCAGTACAATGTTTTAGCAAAAACATTAGCAAAATCACTGCACTGCTTTGCTTGCATATACTTTGTTATTTTTTATATCTCAAAGGATGGCATGTGTAATTACGTCCTTCAAAAATCATGATATAAACGTAATATAAGAATCAAATATAGAAATGTGCTCAAACTTAATAACTTGAGCTTTTCATGGTACCAAATTTATTTCCAACACGTAACGCTAGCTAGCACAGTGAAAAAAGATCCGTGTACTTTTTGTGGGCAATGTGCTTCGGCTACTTTTAGCATCTTCAGTTGGCATTATTCAATGCAGAAATACTTGGGTATCTTTAAGGGTTCATTGCATTCCACTTTAAATGTGGTTGACCTCGATTAATCACAAATCATGTTCCATGTAAGTATTCTGGAAAAATCTGTAACATTCTGTAAATATGATGGCGCAATTGGTTCAAAGAGCTGTAATTTGTAGTAATATCCTGCTCATAAGTATATTATGCGTGTAAAATGATGATGTGATAGTGATGAGGTTCATATAAGAAGATTAGTACGGTTTTTCATCTTTGAAGTAAGCCTCCTCCCACTTTCTTATTCCTTTTGGTCTCATCGTTTTGCGTACATTGTTAATGGAGTACGTAATAGACAAGCAAGTTAGCAGAGATGGAGTACCACCACCAAGTCATTCAATTACCATATTCCGATCCAAACCCCTTTTAACCTTGATATCAAAATGTTATGATATTATAAGTAGAACAACGTGGTTTACTGTGCATAATAATATCATTATCATCATACTTTTTTGTACCTGCTGCTGTGTGATGCTTCTTTTTTGGGTGGATGGAGTGAACTAATTTTGTTTGGGCTTCATACAAACGATAATACCACCATTACTACTACCACTTGTACTATCTTACTTCCCAGGTGGGTGAAATTATATGAGGAACCATTATCTTTGAATCATAAATTTGTCCGAGATGGTACAACGCTCTCATTCGCAACCAGAGCATGTGTATAACGCCTACCCACAGGAGTAATATAACGAGCCACTTAGACATGCATAAATACACGACAGTATAATGTTTCGTTATTATTATTATTATTATACTTATCGCAATGTAGTAAAAGAGGCAAGAAGAAGTGGTTTTGGTGGCAAGTGGTAACGGTCTACGATGGAGCACTGTTCCGATATATAAACGCCCGAATACCGTATTGCTCCCAGTTTGAATGTGTGTCATCCTCAGCTCATATATAAGCCAAGTTTGGCTTGAGTCATTGACAAACAAAAAAAGTTTGACTCATAAAATGCATCCAAAAAGTACCGCTTTTACTATTATTATTATTCCTTACAGCATTATAGCACGCTTGCTTACATAGATTTACACAGGTGGACAAACTAATGCTAGTTGAGAGAAAGTAAAACGATGAGAAAATGTCATGAAATGAAATGTGCGAACATGGCCTTCCCACTAACTTTAGTTATTAATGAAAGGGGATAGAGAAAGACTTTAGGATGGCAAGTGTAAAAATGCAGGTGTGCAGAATGGGAAAGTTTCAGGTGATCAAGCAAATGGAATATTATAGAAAAGGGTGCTTACGTTTTGACAATTTGTATATACCCGTAGTCCATTTATCCACTGTATGTCGCGAAAAGGTGGTCTAAGACTATACATAAGTACATTGTGTGGTTATGATGACTTTCGGGAAAATATTTTTCAGGAAATGTTCAATTTCATTACGATTACAACTCTTATGATCATTTACGTGGTTCGTGATATGTAACCGTGTAATGGGAAAACTCTTACTAGCTCAGTTTGTTCAGAATATTTTATGCATTGAAGTACCACCACCACTGCTCTCTTACTTGCCGTTTTATTTTTCTGAAAAAAATCATGGCGTTACGGTTAGATAGTCAGATCAACGAACGGTGTAGGACAGAAGTAACGATAATATACCTATCGCTTAGAGCATGTGTATGATTAATCATAGGAAAGGCAAACCTATATTTTAAAAAGGATTTTCCATCTTTTCTTTCTTTTCCACTGCACTACCACTACTAGACCATTCATGTTTCAACTCTTATTCTTTACCCTCTCATACAAACGGTAGGAAAAGGCAAAGACTTTTTTTTTAGATGAAATAAAATGCCTTTTCTCCTCGCTCCAGTTTTCTTGTCATGAAAATGCCTCGTAAACTCTTAGCAGAGCAGCAACAGCAGCACCACTACCACCACCAGTAGCGGTTGAGATGGTGCTGCGGTATGTGGCAACGAAAAATGTACTCCGGTTTTGTGATATTTTCCTTTTTTATGTGAATGTCTCAAGAATAGGGAACAACACTATTTTTGCGCAGAAAAGCATGTATATTATATTGTATGCTCACGCACAATTAAAAGAGACTTTCATTATTTCATTGCAACAAGGAACAGATGTGGTTATCTTATTGACGCAAAGAAAATCCTGCTGGTTGGTACCACTGCTAGTTCCACTTTTACCGCTTTATAGTCCCATATAATACACACATCGCATTATTAGATTATTAGATTACAGCGTATGTAGTTTTTTTTCTGCACATGCTCGTTTGCGCTTTTAGGAATTACAATTTTCTTGGAATAATAATAATATTATTATTATTACCTAATGCAATATACGTATACTTACATTCGTTGTTCGTACGTACGACAAGAAACATCGTAAAAGTTTCAATAAATTACGCCATCAAAAATATATGAATGGTTTCAATGCATATGTACGTAAGTACAGCAAGTAAAAAATAGTAAAATATGTTATGGCTGAAGTACTTGTTTGCAATTTGATTAGCGTTTTTAAAACAGCCAAATGCCCAGAAGAACGCAGCCAAGCAGCGTGTTTTTTTAGTAAGCCAGACGAAAGTTTGTTTTGAAATCAAGATAATATTTTTGTAAAATGAGACCATATGTACTTTTTTTAGAGTATTTCGTGTGACCGTGTACTATACAGGCATATTACCTTATTGTTCATTTCCTCAACAATTATTTTGGAACAAAAAAAGTTTAAAGACAAGAAAGTGAGATATTCATCTGTCGAAGTACTCTCTCTACCAACTTTTTCCCTCTTTTTGCTTCATCTGATAATATAGTAATAATGTGTTCTGCACGTTCTCACCAGGCCATGGAGCGTGCAATAATAGCAAAGTATGTATAGTAGTACCATTGTGACTACCACAAGCCAAGAGAAAAGCCAGCATGATGATGGTGGCGGTGATAAAGATATATGATTACGTGAGCTGTCACGACAAGCTGTTTTCTGTGTATATCAAGAAGAAAACTCCTTAGCACTTTTTGACGGGTTGGTCATGCGAACAGGATAGACATCAGCAGTAGTAGAAAAAATATAAAAAAAAGAAAGAAAAGGCAAAAGAAAGAGAGAGAGAGAAAAAAAATACTTGTGTGTGTCTTGAGTCAAGTGCATGAATACGAGAACACTACATTGGTACGTATGTATGATGCATGCCAAAAAGTCATAATTCAAGAAGGAACTCATAATTCCTATTACTTCCCTTATTTTCTAGTTTTATGTGAGTCTGTTTCACTTTGGATGGTTCAGTCTCACTTACTTCCACTCTAAGCAATTTGACGTGAAAGCTTATTATGAAAAGTATATAATATTTTTGTGCACCCACGTTCCATAAAGAAAGAAAAATTAATTTGAGCAACACAATTTTTAAAAGTATAATATATGTATGCGCATTATAATATTTTATGTGCAGTATGAAAAAAAAATATTCGTTTGGAGAGAAAAGTGTTATTAAATTGTCAAAAAAATCGTTGCTTTCATTTGGAGAGAACACACTGTCGGGAGAAAAAAAGCGCATACGAAATCAGAAACCGGATAGGCTATGGAATGCACATAAAGTGATGAAAAGACAGCAGACATTTAAATGTAAGCAATTTTTTAAAATGAGACTTATTGAATGAAAGATTCACGTCAAAGCAGATTTGAGTGAGAGTATATTTACATTTTGGGGAGACATGTGCAGAATCGCAATCCCAGGAAATAGAAACATCCGCATAAAAATAATATGATAATAATATTTTCAAGTTTCATGTAAAATATGCTTTTCAAAAATGCCACTGACTGTGCGAATTCTTGCGTTCTACAATTGTTTCGGAAGACTAGGTTTTTTTTCTTCTTCTCCCTCGTTTAACTTTTAAATAAACAAACGTCTGGGAGTAGAATTCCATTCCTACTTTTTTGCAGACACAAAATTAAGGTCAGTTCGTTATCTTGTCCCAAGTACTTGTTCATCTAGTCCAATTTACAACACGTATTGTCGTGACTCGAATGAAATGTCCGTTGGAGAAGTAAGGCAAGCAAAAGTAACAGGCGTCACTGACTATACACGTATTATAAAAATTACTTTTGAGCTCTTCGTCTTCCGGTGTTTTCGTAATCATATTTTTGCTTTTGACTGCATCATAATAGTTTATTATTGTAGCGTATAGTACTACCAACCAACACGCAAATATCTTCATTTCCTCGTGATGAAAAGATAGTCACTTGAATGAAGTGATCCTATCAGCTTGTAACATACGCCATTTTTGCTCTTGTACGCATACCTATCTCAAAACGGCAAAACAGAGAGGAAAACAGTATAATGGCGAAAGTGTAGTCACATTTCATCTTAAGCTTTTTCTTCCCAGTAATGTAATGGTGTTGCACAGCTTTCTCCGTTGGTTATAAATATAGCAAAGACATTTTAATACTTTTATTCTCAATGACTTACAAGAGGAAGCTCAGCAATGAATTAATCTTTTAGTTTTCTTTGTAATAGTAATTACGGGATGGTGTATGTATACTACTAGTATACTCATGTTGATGATGGCAATATTAAATTCTCATTT
>JAHZMT010002538.1:0-21596 GCA_027743785.1 Sinhomidia bicolor
GATTATAGTAATATGTTTATGACGATAGTAGGTATAATGAATAACTGCTGATTAAGGTATTATGGGAAGACGGAATGATGAATAATTTCTACTAATGCAATGACATCATCCCAATATAATTATAACAAAGAGGTACTATATAGAAATAGGGATGTGAAACAAAAGCATAGGAATAAAGCCAATAATTAGTAACGATAAGCGTAAAGTATCTTATCATTTTTTAGGAAAGCATCTACTTGAGAACATTTTTTTTGTTTTTACTATATACTTTTTTTCAACGAGCTGTTTCACTTTCTCCCATTCTTTTAGGCTTAACGAAAATATGAATTATTCGTGAAGAAGTAGTAATAATAAATTGCACCTGAATTACCTAAATACATTAGTAGTCTCTGGCTGGGAAAATACAATGTGAACGTTGGATAATAATGATTGTAATCGTCCAGTTTCATTTTCACAACAACATTGTCGATAATTTATTTAAAAATATATTGGTATTCTTTTTCAAATATTTAAATTTTAATAATTATAGAGAAAATTCGCCAAAAACGCAAGGTGAAGCTTTGGAAACCCAAAGTAGTCTGTATTTATATATAGTATTTATTACGTAGTTAATGATGATAAGAAGAATCAATATGACGATACTGTATTAAATTTAATGATCAAAGGAAATTATACCAGTTTTGATGATAATAATAATAATAGTAATAATAATAATTGGATTTTTTCAAAAAAGATGTGTAGTGAAAATGAAAATGTATAGGGAGCGTTGTATTCTGTTGGTAATATTTGAAACTAATAATAATGATGATAATAATTATTAACATAATAATAATAATAATACAATACAAACAGTAATAACGTGAAGGCGCTACCTTTTAGTAATTACTATCAACAGTAAATAATAATAATGACCTAATAATAATAATAATAACCGAAGAAGAAATATCGTTGTCCCAGTTACTATTAACACGCAACTGCGATTAGGTTTATATACGAAAATTCTTTACAATAATATTTTTTACATTTTATACACGTTCTATACAATTTTGCGTGAAATCGCAGTACGGACCTGTACAGTAAAAGTTATATATAGATTACAGATTTAACAACATGAATATATACGACGAATTATTTATAAAAGAAGTTTGTTGACCGTCCTCCATATGTATTTCTTGTACAAATTTGAATAAACTAAACATTTTTTCGTACATACAAAAACACAACATGACTGGTTAAACCATTTCAAAACTTTCAAAACATTAATTGTTAGTAAAACGTTCTTTCTCGTATTAATTTTGCAACTGATCAAGAGAGGTAAAAAATTGTTGTGTGTTTGTATAGTATTGTGTGTTCGACACCCCCAAAATCGGATCTTGTTGAGCCGTATTTGTGGAAGAGGAGTTGGACGAACTAGTGGCGGAAGAGGCTGCCGTCGTAGTCGACGTTTGATGATAAGGACTAGCAATTATAGTGGTTCCAGAGGACACTCCCGAGTTTGCAGCGGCAACAGTTACAGTTTGCCCATGTGAATTTGCTAATGAGGTTACCGCACTAAGCAGTTGTGCTTGTTGTTCGGGATCCATTTGTAGTATATTACCGGGGCCTCCACTGATGCCGTCGGTGACAATGCTAACAACTATGGGGCCTCGGTGTTCTGAAGCAGCCCCACCAAGTTCTGAAGCATTTTCAAGCACCACATCAACAGCAGTGGCGCCTTGAATTGGAGACGCTGTAATAGATCCATTGTTCACACCGCTTCTTGATGTTACTGAACCAACGGAAGATGCAGAGTTGGAAGAAAATGAGTGTGAAGTCATCAAACCTGGTTCTTGTTTCACTTCCAAAATCCGATCCTCAACTTTGATCTGCTTGATTTTCGGCTTTGGTGGTTCCTGTTGAACTTTAACAACACTATTTACTATTTGTGAGGGGTTCACAGGTCCTCTTTTGGTTTGTTGAGCATTTTTGTGGACAGCAGTACTGTTGCTTGGAGTGGATACAGAACTTGTGCTACTATTATGATGGTGACGGCCACGACCAGTAGTTATACCCAACTCTGCATTTTTCTTGTGAATTTTCATATGTTTGTATAAGTTAGACTTGACGCGAATTTCCCGACCGCAAATGGGACAGCGGTGAGGTTTCACTCCTGTATGTAATGTACCGTGCTCCTGCGAAAACATTTCAGAGTTTCAATTAACTCTTCTTTTGTAATTGATAATACTTATTAATTATTTAAAGTAAATATTATCTTTACCTCAAGGGCCTTCTTCTTCTTGAAAGCTTTGCCACATATTCCACATATAAAGTCACGTGCTGTTTGGTGAACAACTTTATGTCCCTTCAGCGCGGAATACGTGTAGTACTCCTTGTGACACACTTCACATTTGTAGTCTCTTCTTCCTTCGTGTCGTCTTACGTGGCCGCGAAGGGAACTTGCACTTTTGAATGCTTCACCGCACATGTTGCACACATGATTTTTGAGGTTGTAGTGTACGACGTCACGATGCGACATGAGGGCCCCCTTCATTTTAAAGGAAGCGTCGCATTGATCACATTTCCAGGGGCGGTCTTCATTTTGAGACCCCAGTTGTTGAGATTTCGTGTTCCATTGAGAAATCCTAAAACAAATTGACAATGATTACAACTCAAAACTCAAGCACGGCTATCGACTACTTATTTCAGCAAGGAGAGTAAAATTACGATGAAATGAATTCGAATGAAAAAACATAAATTTTGTTTTAAATTATGCTTAATGTGACGACTCTAGAATGCGCCGTTAAAACAAAAAAAAACAGTTACAATTTCTTAAGTAGATATTTTGAAGCCTGCTCCTACCCACCATATACTATTTGATCTGATTAGCACGGTAAACCTTCAAGTTCATTATCAAAATTTTCCCCATATATTTTTAAAAAACATTTATACTTGCCTATTTTTGTGCACTGTATGTCGGTGCTGACCCAAACTTCTTTTCGTAGGAAATCGCTTTCCACATTCTTCACATCTGTTAAAATAATCCAAGAAATCCATTAAATTTAAACTCATTCCTCTCATTCGGTGATTATTTCAAAAACAGGATCAGTCTTACGTGTTAAAATAAAAGTGAGCAATCCAATGTGCGTAATACTCTTCAGAGTTAGCGCTCACATCTTTTTCTGGAAAATGATTTCCACAAATGTCACATGGAAAGAGAATTGTCTCGTGGGGATGTTGACTTCTCATATGCTTCACAAAACCTTTCCTTCCATTTTTCACCAATCTCTGACACTTGACACAGTAAAAGTGAGTAAGCTTTTCCCTGCACATGATGTACTTTTCCAGTTCTCGGGCCCGCTCGGAGCGTACCGAGTTAAATCTGAAGAGGTTTTCACAAAAGAAGTCCCAGTCCTTTTCGGAGAGGTTCCGCCTGGCTAGATAAGAGTGAGTGGCTCCTCTGTATACCTCTTTTACTTTAGCCATTTTTCGGTAGTTGCGATATATTCGAGTCTCATAAGGTTCGAGGGTAAGAGGGGATTCATCCAAGAGGGAACCGGACGTTTTCACGGCTTCGTGTCGCTTGACAATAGTGCAGTTAAACACATGCCATCGTTGTAGAGAGTCCAGACAGAAGGGACATATACCCACTTCCGAAGGTTTACCTTTTATCTGTGAAATACACGCAAATAAGTTTTATTGTAAAACAATTAACAAATTTTTATTTAGTACCTATATACGCATTATATTACTCACAGGAATGTTGAGATGCGCAATAAGCACGTCCATATGTTGAAGTATTGGTTGCTTGCCAAACCCTCCAGAAACTTCACTGTTGGCGTCAAAAATGTCTGTGGTAAAACGTCTTTTTCTCAGACAAACCACGCATTTTCGAATGGGAGGTCCTTCTCCATCATCTTCACTATCTGAGACAACATCCTCTGGAAGAAGAAAAAAACTTTTTGAGGTAGCTGGAACTTGATTTCCTCCTGGCAATATAACCTTATGGACCGGTGGCGGGGGTGGTGGTAGCACCACAATGGGTGGAGGTGGGTGGTGTGGTCCCGGTAGAGTGAGTATACTACCTCCAGACGAACCCAACGACAACACTTGATGTCCTTTACTATTAGTTTTGCCAAATGTGGAAGTTTGTGTCGTGGTGATCAGGACGGGTTTTGGAGGTTCTAAGGGTGTTACTTCCACCTTAGCTTTGGCTTTTGGAGACCTCTGTGGATTTGACTTTCTGGGTGAATGCACGGACGCCAGTGCAGCTTTTCTAGTTGCTACAGCTTTGATAGCTGCCTTTCTCTTTGGACGATCGTCCGCTGATACAGTAGCAGGGGGAGGCAATAACGTTCCATTCGGCAATCTCCCAGGTCCGCCAATCGAGATTGAAGTGGGCGGTACCGTTGTAGGATGGCCATTAACAGAAGTCAATACTGGTTTTTGATCGATTGACTGCTGATGGGATGGAGGTGTGCTTACAGCTTGTGCCATACCAGCCCCATTACTACCACCAGTAACAACTACTAGGGTTGTATTGGGTTGATACTGGTGCATAGCTTCATCTCCATTACTTGTAATCATTCCAGGTTCCTGCTTTACAGTGGTCAATACAGGTTTTGGGGATGGTATATTCAGTTCGACCGACTCTTCGACCATTTCAGCGGGTACAGCATGAGTCTCTTCAGTTATTTCTTCGGCCGACTGAAGTACCATCACTTGTTGGACACCGTCTTTATCGCCAGTGGCAGAAGACGGCACCAAAAATATCGTTTCCCCATTTTCTCCTGTTGTCACCCTCACTACCTGAAGGCCAGACAGGATATGATGATCTGCAGAATCAGCAGTTATCACCTCACAAGTATTAGAAGGGGAAGTAACCATGGCAAGGTTATTGTTATGATGGTTGGAGGTAGGAAGGATAAAGGTTCCACCTGGACCCTGAAACAATGTAGTTTCACCCTCTATCACTTCCGTACCTCCATGTCCAGTTGCACTGGTAACAACGAGGCCCTCAACAATGTGAGTGTTGCCTCCTGGTGACTGTAACTGGATAGTGTGGATAGCTCCCTGCCGAGCATCCCCAGCAGGAATTTCGATTTCCAGCTGCCCATTCATAGCCGTAGACACTGATGGATCATCACACTCACCCAGCATAGTGTCACCATTGGCAAGAGCAATAGTGTCTGCGCCACCGGGGGCGCCACTAATATGTTCAATACGGACCGTTTCCATATTTTTCAAATCGAAGTTTATTTATTTGCTTATTTTTAAAAATCACTTTCTCAAGCGAGGACTAGAATAGATGATAGAATAAAGATGTTTTTAAAGTTTAATTTGAAATGTTAGAATCAAGTCAATGCTATTAATATGTAGTAAAAATCCGTACGTTACCAAGAAGACATTGAAGGTTCCCTATGAAACAACTCAATATCAAGCACAAAAAAGTGTTCGTTAGCACAACTCTAGCATTGAGTTTGATGATGGAACATATATAAATTGACTATCATTAACAGCGCTCCTTCTCTACTGTTTTCAAAACTATCACATTTCCTTAATGTCCCAAATGTCGCATGTTGTGCCATTTTCTACCCCTCAAAATCTCCGTCCACCAACAAACTCCTGTAATCTCTTTGTAAAAAATATTGAAACTACCAGGCTTCGTTGTTTACTCGGGTCTTTAGAATTCATTTCTAAACATTTCAAAAAATGAATTTCTCTGCTGACCCAGCTATCCCTACTGTATGAGTCTGTATTTAATGTTCCTAATGGAACATAAGTCTCTTTCGGCAGTAGTTAATAATGCTGAAAAACAATAACACAGTCGTGCACTTTGAAAAGTTTTATTGTTTCTCGCCGCAACGGCGCTTCCAAGTCCACCTACCACTACAAAACGTAATTTAATGGATCAAAAAGTAAACAATCTCGCCACTTTTAATCAGTGGTGTTTTACTAATCCCTTCTTAACTTCACAAACACAGGTCAGAGCACACTGAACAAAGTACCAGATTGTTGAACAACTGCGACGCAACGCGGCGGTTGCCTCCGCCTCTGCCAAACCCCAACAAATCAAATCTGTCTATAAAATGAAAGAAAAGTAAGTAATGTTATCACGAGACCAATCATTCATTTAAAAAATTGAATTCTTTCTTTAAGTCAACTTTCTCACCTTGCTTTGTTCCTACAAGCTATTTTCAAAGTTTGTATGTAGAAGAAGCAATAGGAAAATATTATAACTGTTATGAAATATTACTGCTTATGTCGTCGTGTGTATGTGTCTGTGTGTGTGTGTGTGTGTTTGTGCGCTGCGATCTGTCTCTCTGGTTCACTATCGCTATAAAAAGTATGCAATTGCATACACACACGTCGCAGCTATAATCTCAAATGAATACAAAATTAAATATAAAAATTAACATTTTTCTCTTAGTATTAATATTATTGTTGTTTTCTCGCTTTAAATATTTATCATCATCACCACGACGACGATGATTATGATATTGATGATGATGATGTTGTTGTTGTTGTTGATGCTGTTGATGATGATTCTTGTTCTGCTTCTTCGTCTCTATTAATAATAATAATAATTTTTTTCAAGACTACTACACAACCCTATATAATTCCAACAATTCCAAGTAAAAAGTAAAGTTACGTTGTTGTTGGTGGTGTTGGATGGATATAGAGATAGCTAGATAGAGTTGGTGGTGGTGGCGATGGTGGTGTTGGTTGGTACTGTACATTTACAAACTCTTTATGTGAAAACCCGAAAGGGGAATGAATGGAAAGCGAGTAGTGCGAGAGAGGAGAAGGATGCAGCAGGCAGGCAGCAGCGCAGCCAGGATGAGACAAGATGAGAAGGAGCTCACAGAGGGCATCTAAAAGACTTGGTGGTGGTGGTGGAAAAAAATATTTTTTTCGACGATATGATACTCTTGCTGCTGCTCTTTCTTGATGATGATGATGATTATGATAATGACGACGACGATGATGAGGACACACAACGACGAGGAGGTGCAGTAGTAGTAAGTAGTAGTGTAGCAGAAAATGAGGATGGAAACAAGGCAGACAGCCAAAGAACCAGCCGAACCAACTTTTGATTTTGAAAAAAATAATACTAAATCCTGTGCTGTGCTAAACTGAGCTTCAGTTCTTACAAAAGTAGAAACAAGCTTGAGAAGCATGAGCATGATATCATTGACGCTTATCGACGTATTATATGAACATGCATTGCATTCATGGGTTTTTGGATAGAATGTGCATGAAGTAGTATATCGGGTTCGCATGCAATGTTATCAGTTAAAGGTAATAATAATGATGCATAATAATAATATGCATACATGCGTACATGACGGTGGTGGTGGCATGGTGGGGCATGTAGAGATGATAAGGATGAAGAGGGGCTGGTTAACAGGCTTGGTTTTTCTACTGCATAGTTTTTCGAGAACGTAATAGATGAATGACGTGAGTTTCTTGCAGTCTGTGTGAGAAGAATACAATAATATTCATTTATCACAGAATAGCAGTGTTATACTTATATGTATATATATGGTTGCTGCGTTGGTTTGGTTTTGGGATATTTTATTCCTCCTCCTTCCCAACATTATCCTTGGCGTATCCCCGTCGTTTGTTCTAAGTGGTCACCGTTATAACATGTAACAGTTATCACCAACTTCACCAGTGCTATACACGCCTGTATGAAATGAAGAGAAAAAAAGAGTTTGTGTTAGGGTTGCTCATGATCGTGTTTGGTAGTATATGGTGGTCTGGTGGTAGTGGACTCATTTGGATTGATGGGGTTTAGCTTGGTTGGCTTCACTCACTCAAACAAGATTCAGAATATGGTGCACCTAAAGTATATTTTTATGCTTTAGCACCGCCATGCGCGTTCATTTTTCAACAGAAGAGAACAATGTACATTGATGAAGCATAAAAAAGTAAAGGGTTATTATTATTATTATTATTAGCAGCAGCAGCCAGCAAACAAACAAGAGAAGGTGGTGGAGAGAATATTACATTTATTTGGGAACATTCCATCCAGCCACAGTGAACGTGAACAGAAAGGCGAAGCCCCTAATCTCCTTCTTCTCGTTGAGAATTTGTACAAAACTTACAAAAAGTACAAAGCAGGAGCAGCGGAGCAGGCAAGAAAAAAGTACATTTCCGCTTGCTTCACTTGAGTGAGTGAATGGCGATGGTGGCGGTGGAGGCAGTGGCACAGCTTTTGCTCCCCACCATCATCACCAACAACGACAACGAGCAGGCCGAGAAATAACAGAGATAAAACCATGTATGTAATATTTTTTGCCCAAAAAAACTTGTCCTCTGCCGTGCTCTCCTTGTGTAAAAATACTGATGAGAAGTCGTTTACTCTCTTTTGGCTAGGGCATCCATCCTTGTAGTGCTCAAGAAAGAGTTTAACATTTGGGGGATATGAAATAGCGACCTGCGCTGTATGTGCGACAAGCGCAATAATAATCCTGTTTGATTATAAATACTAGAATGAAGGATGATGATGATGAAGCTTTGCCAGTTTTGTTGTTATAGCCCCATTTATATTTTTTCACGCTTCATGTTTGGTTTGGTTGGAGTACGGCAAGATTGATACTGCAGTTTTATAATAAGGAAAGAATGTTCTTATTACTAACATGCTGTTGCTGCTTCACGATGATGATGCGGTGGTGGTGAGGTAAATGGCACCACTATTGGTAATGTATTTTATGCTGTGAATAAAAATTTTAAAGAGTGAATACACTTTTGAAGGTGGTGGTGGTCCGTGGTCCGATCACACATCAGGATGATGGTATGGTGTGCTCCAAAGTTCAGCTCTTCGTCGCTTTTCTCATATCTCAATGCTTCGGCTAATTACAACTCTAGGGCATTGTGATACACACGCTGAAAAATGTCTTTGTTCAGCGTTTCTCTGCTTGTCTTATTGTACACCGTTCGTTGGGTAAAATCAGTACCATTCTCTATTACACAGTGACTATTTTATCATCTACCGATTCCTAATAATTTAGTCAGTCACACCTTACTTGTATCAAAGGGTGTATGTAATGTAGCGCATCAACAGGTACAACAATAAAATCAAAAGAAGCAACTCTTACTCTTCGTCTTCAACATTTCAATCAAATTTTACTCCGTTTCTATCCCTTCATTTGGTCTTTACATATAATATAGTTGTACATAAAAATTATTTAACAAATCTGTATACCTAATCTTTTACCAAAACATATGGTTGAAACAACTGCTTTAACACATAATAATGATGATAGTAACAACAATTTCTCTAGATAATATTAACAACGTTGAATAAAACGGATCCTTCATATTGCTTACAATTTAAATTAAAACAAACATAACTTAATTAGGCATAAGCATGACTACTAGTTTGGCTGCTTCCTAACAACATTTGAGCTATTTAAAGTCTTGCTGACTAAAAGGAAAGTATTCGTGATTTTTGCAATCTGTTATCAATTTAAACACACTAACTTACAATGGTATTTGCAATGACTAGAAAATAAAGATTTCGTATGCATACACTATATACTTGAAAAGTAGAGGAAAAGTTTGTTTATATTACATAACATAAGAAATGGCTTGCTAACAAGAACAAATTACTTTGTGAAGAGCTCTTTCATTTGCAGTCTTTGATCTGATAATGTCCCCCGCTGATGACTATCATTCAGTGTAGGTGTGAGAAGCAACTCCTTTAAGGTACCCACTTGATCCCCACTACTGGAGGAGGAATGATTATGGACTGAATCCCACGATGTTTCAAGTTTCCATAATGCAGAGCAGCATTCACCTTGAAGAAATGAAAAACATGAGGATGATTGGCAGTGGTAGTACTAGTTGGTCATGCAGTCAAGTAGGATGTTCTTTTCGATTTTTTTGGCGCATTAGAAACCTGTGCTGAACGAAGTATATTTATTCCTTTACCCATGTAAAGAAATTCTTTAGCCTTACTTTTGAACCGGGTCACTTCCTCCTTTGAGACGTTTCGAGCAACATTTAAGTGACGTTCTAACGGATTCTGAATGTACAATGGACCAGTGTCCGGTTTGCCCCATGAGGTGCCAGTAATTAAGGAAACTCCCTTGGAGTTGAAATCAAACTCGGAGTAAAATTCAAAAAAGTTAAACAGCAACTCTGACAGAGACTCTGCATGACTTGTGCGCGGAGTAAAGTGCTTTAAAATCTGATCCCGATCTCGCATAAAAGAACAATCAATACCGTCCACTGTGAGTCTATGGTCACTGGAAGCTAGTAAAATTGTAACAAAGAAAATAGTATCATAATTTGCTACAAGGAATTCACAATTATAATACCAATATATGTATCATTTCAAATTTTACCGGCATTGTTGAACAGAACATCAAGTGTGGGTAGTAATTGCTTCTGCTGAAGAAAATACATTAATAGGAGTACAAACATGAAATTAGTCGGCTGTCGACCAGGCACAGGATTTGTAATTTTTCTTGCTGACGCCCAAGAACGAATAGCAAATAACAGCGTGGGAAACTTTGGTTCAATTTTAGTCATTAAATAGATGAGTTCAGACATATGAACACCACTTCTACAATATCATGAAAAAATATTTTAAAAATCATGAAACATTATCCATTCATATTTGTTAAAATCAATAGTAATCAGTTGTTGGTTAATTCTCATCTTTTCACTTACGAATTTGTCATAGACAGGTCACACTGAAGGTCAGTGAAATCACTCCAAAATCTGAGAATAGGAACTCTAGCTTGAAGAATTCGCTGAACGTGATTGCAGCCAGGTATGAAAAGCTGAATCACATCTGCCATGGTTTCCATAACCCTCTGTGCTTGGAAGCGAGCATTGGCAGCATTTGCTGCCGTAAGTATCTTGGGCTGAAATGTCACCTTCTCAGCGGCCACTCGCTTCGGTTTAGATTTGCATTCAGGAAATATTTCGCGCATATCAGGCACCATGACAAGATCTAGATCTCCCGACTGTCTTCCAATTCCAGACACAGTAGATCCAAAAGGAAGAACGCATCCATTAGGGAAAAAATTACTAAAAGCTTGTTCCAACTGAGACGCAATGAAAAAACGAACTCGGACCCCTAATTCGGATAATTTTGTGGTATCCTCCAAGATTTTTAGTTGTTCGCTAAGTGTCTTCCCCTTTTTAAAATCCGGAGCGGCCGGTTGATCTGACAGCCTTTCTTTTTGAATATGCAGAACCTCCTCATGTTTCTCTCTATTTTTGCTAGCCTCATTTTCTTGTTTCGACTTGTTAGCACCATTTAATGACAATCCCTGATAAAACAACATGGATGAACGAAAAGGCAATGTTCCTTCATCATACTGACAATTCGAAATACAGTCTAGGACACTCTGCTTGGAAGAAAACTCCGCTAGTACCCAGTGATGATCACGGTTACTAGGAGTGGCAGTAGCAAGCGAATTTGAAACAATTGCTCCTCCCTGTGACCCCTTTACCTTTTTTGGGATCGAGTAATAATACAGAGATTCTAATTTCCCATATCTCGACTGAAGAAAATCCCTCACCTCCTCTGCTCCATTAGCGCTGCCAATCTGAATCAGTAGTGACTTGGAAGCCTGCTCCCTGCGTTGTACTAAATATTCATTAAATCGAACAAAAGTAGATATTCTCCGACATCCCAAAAGTTGTTGTCGTAACAGGAACGTTCCTCCGATTCTCATTCCGTTGATTAGAAGCTCTCCTGTACACCGCAGCCGCATACTTTACTCCTCCAGAGTATAAATAATCAGACTTTGAGCAATCACTCACTACTAATCACAGAATACGGAATATTGTAAAATCAAAACTAAAAAAAACCGTCTTTGTCCAACACCACCACACACAAGTACTAAGTTTTGGCTATCTTTGATATTTCTACTCTTTCAAATATAAAACAAATACTCAGCTTGTCTACGCTGTCTACTTCCATCTAGCTAAAATTATTGAATAATTAATTAATTAGCCCAAATCAAAATCAGACCCTCAACAGTGGTGATAGGAAACACACACACGTACACACGTGCAAGAGAAGCAGCAGCAGCCAGCCGAAGAGCAAGCAAAAATTATCCAGCGAGTGAGTATCAGCAAAGAGGCCTCTTTCTGTTTATTTTCTATTCAAAATTAAATTTCGCGCTCTTTCCTCACCTGTGCCCTAGTCAATTAACTTGTATACCAAAGAATATTTCACACTGAACAAAATGATATCATCAATACACGCATATACATACTTCAATACATGTAGTACAAATGTATTGCAGCGTCCAAAATCATTGAGCGACGTAGATCAGCTACTAGGTTAGGTAATCTCAAAAAACAGTCAACTGACACAGAGAGGTATTAGCAAAATCTAAATCCCGTATCTTCCAATGCATCTCTGTTGTGTAGAGGCAGCAGCAGCACAGCAGCAGCATAGCAGTAGCATAGCATATAGCATAAAGAGTACTAGAGTAGGACTTTCAGAAGCAAAGCAGAGGAGCAGAGGAACAGATCGGGTTTTCTTACGCACCTCTACCCTGCCTGCCTATCTTACTTTTATTCCACTTTTCTGTTTTTCTTTTGCTGCTCTCAAGAATTTATCAAGTTCAAGATAATTACAATTATTTTTGTGAAAATAATCAAGTTGAATGGTGTCATTGTTGTAAAAAGTTAACTGTTTTGCTCAAGATTGTAAAGATTGTTAATTTTTTCATTGTTTTTCATTTTTTTTCGACGATAAAAGAGGAGAGAAGTCAGTTAGGTTACAGTAACATAGGAGCAGTAGTACAAGACAGGTGACAGTGAAGGTGTCGACAGTACACAAAGCAGTTAGTAATAGTGGTGACAAGATTAGGACAGCACTGTTGAGTTTTATATTCAACAGTTTGGTAATAATCACTATTATTAGTGATAATTGTCATTCGCCAAAGGAGGAAATTGTGAGAGGAGTAATAATTGTTGAGTTGAGTGGGAGTGAAAGGCTAAAAAAAAGTTGGTGGTGGTGGTCTGTGGTGGGAGAAGGTTTGTTGTTGGACTTTGGAGTTGCTGGTTTTGCTCTGAATGGAAGATTGTGGGTGACGAAGAAGAAGTCGCTAACTGTTGATTAAATATTATTGTAAATTGTTAAACAAGGAGTTTTCACGTATATATATGTATTTTTTTATATAGAAAGTGTGTCAATTCTGGAGAAAATTGTGTCTTTTGTTTTTTTTTGTTGCCACTGTTTAGTTTTGTTTCATACAGAAAAGGCGATATAAAAGCCGAGGAATTTGGACATAATGAAATTGAACGGAAATCTCCTTCATCAGAGCTATTTGTACACTTGGTTAGCCATATTTGCGCTATTGCTGTGTGGATTGTTTTATTTGGTTGTTTTCCATAAAAGGGTCTGGTGGGAGACCCTTAAGGACAAGACAAAGCAGTTTGTGCTTTCTCTCTACCAAAGGATCAAGAAGACCGTGGTGCACTACTCGCTTCCATTTGTATGCGTGGGGATCTTCGTTTTCGAACGAGTTATAAACTGCTTACTTTGTGTGTTTACTCTTGGATACAGCCGAGTTCGTAAGGCAGTGGTCAACGATCCCGTTGAGGTCAAAACTTACGAAGAGTTTGTAAATCAGCTTTCGGAAATTGCCCTGGAAATAACTAAGCCACCACCCCGTCCAAAGTCACCACTCGCTGTCTCCACCAGCTCTTACGATACCTACTATTTTGAGGAAAGCGATCAAAAACTTTTATCAACATCGTCTGACGAGGACGAAGTATACTCTGACTCTATTGCCAGCGACTCAAAGCATTTCCCATCCGAGGAGGATTCTAATCGTTCAAGCCCACGGAAATACTTTCCCCTGAATCCACGACTCGAATACGTCTGAGTCTGGTCGTCGCAGTTGATTCTTTGCATTCCATTGTAAAAATAATTCCATACAGTAATTTTTATCCAGAATAGTACAGAAACATAAACTTTAAATTTAATTATCAAGTATACAGAGTGTGTGTGTGTGTGTGTGGATAGATAAGGTGTGAACTAGCTCTAATATTCCACAATTAAACTACTATTGATGCAACTACTAACCTGTGCCGTATAGAACAACCTGCCAATTAGATTACATAATTTCCAGTTCAACGTACTTCCGCAAATGCTTCAGCATCGTTTACTTTTTTTGTTTTAATTTTCATCAGTTTTGTAATTTATAACTCAATCATGTCTAACCGGTCAGATAAAGTGAAATCTACCCACAGCTTCGTAAGTAGCGATTTGCAAGCATTGTAAAAATTAACTTTATTATTGTCAAATATTATGGTTATACATACAAAGTCTGTATGAGTTTATACTTTTTGTTTCACAGCTCGACAAAATTGCCATGATTGGCACCGGTAAAAACCGAAAAGGTTCCTCTCTTCCTCGTCCACATTCAGAACCTGACTTTCCAGATATGGAAATGGAGCGGGAAATGGATTCATTAACCGACAAACAAGTTGAAGAACGGTTCCAGCAAATGCTGGATGACATGAATCTTTCAGAGGAAAAGAGAAAACCTTTATTGGAACAGTCAATTGATAAAAAACGTCAGCTATTATCCATGCGAGAAAAAGGCTATACGGCGGGTCCAAAAAGTAAACTAGACAGTCCTCAAGACTACATCGGGTTCCTTGGTCGCCAGCACCGTGAAACGCTCAGTTTGACGAAGGTCGCCAATGTCGTTGAATCTCTCCGAATTGCCCTATCCAGTCAACCGGTTTCATGGGTAGAACAATTCGGCGCAGATGGATTGAAGACACTTTTGGATGTTCTCAATGACGCTTATCGCACTCCGCACGAAAAAGGCTCTTCAATAGAGCTCACTGTTAAAATTCAATTGGAATGCCTTCGGTGTCTAAAGTCCTTCATGAACAACACGTACGGATTGAGGAGCGTGTTCAAGCACAAGGAAGTGTTCATTCTAATCGCAAGATCTTTGGATCCTCTTCGACCAACGGCTATGCAGGAGTCAGCAAAATTGCTAGCTGCCATGTGTATTCTGGCAGACTTACAAGGACACGAACGCGTTTTAGAAGCAATCACTATAGCAGCGGAGAATCAGGGAAGAGATCGATTTGTACCCATTGTTCAAGGTGTCAACCTGAGAGATCATGAAATGACTAGACTTAGCTGCATGCAGCTAATCAATGCAATTGTCAACATTCCTGAGGACTTTGAGTTTCGAATATTTTTACGGAATGAATTTATGCGTGCTGGACTTTATGGAACCATAGAAGAACTTAAAGCGGAAGCAAAAGGGGATATGGAGGTTCAAATCGAGTTGTTTCTTAAGCACAAGGAGGAGGATTTTGAGGAACTCTCTGAAAAGTTTGACAATATTCACAATGATTTTGATGACACTACGCAATGCTTTGAGGTGATCCAAAGTCTAATCGGGGATACGCCAGCAGAACCCCTGTTTTTAGCCATTCTTCAACACTTGTTGTGTATTCGTGATGACTACCTGATCAGGTAATTTTCAAGTTTTATGATGATTTTTCAAATCTGATTCTCTTTTCACTCAATCTATCTGTAATGCTCAATCTCTTTCTTCAAACACGCATAACGCTACCTACACCATCACTTTTTCAACTTGATGATGACTTCACAGGACTAAACATTTCAGTGAGTCCTAGAACCAAATATATGTTATGAGTTTAGCTAGAAATTTGAGGGTGGAAATCAGGATTTTTATTTGAATGATTTGTTTGGTATTCTGACCCCTTAAAATATCCGTGTTATAGTGATTTTTTACACAAATCATTGCACTTTAACCATTTTTGAGTTTGTTATGTGTTTGGTCACTTATTGGTTTTGCGTTTATGCTGCATGAAGTTTTCATTTTCTGTCTTATGCTGCTGCATTTCTGAGTTAATCCTATGAGTTAGTTTTACTAATTTTTCCATTGATGTTTCAGATCTGCGTATTTTAAGCTCATTGAGGAGTGTATTGCACAAATTGTACTTCATCGGAGTGGGTACGACCCTGACTTCAGGGCAAAAAAGTTTGTTATTGACGTCGATGGTCTTACCAATTTGGTAGTAGAAAAGCTTAGAGCGGCAGATGAAAAACGAAATGACGAACTTACCATAAAATTAGAGGAAGCTTTAACGCAAAAACAAGAGGCGGATGCACAAATAGAACAAATGAAGAAACGTCTGCAAACTCTTGAAGAAGCTGTGAAAGCGGGAGGAATTCCAAAATCAGAATATGAGGAGGCAGTCAGGCTTGTAGGTGGGGTTCTAGGTACAATGGGGTCAATTCCACCTCCTCCACCACCAATGTTTGGAGGACCGCCACCACCACCTCCCCCACCGCCTGGGATGGGAGGGCCACCACCACCTCCCCCACCACCTGGAATGGGAGGACCACCACCTCCTCCTCCACCACCAGGAATGGGTGGTGGACCGCCACCGCCACCCCCTCCAGGATTGGGAGGTTTAATCCTTGCAGGGATGGGGGTCCCACCAGCACCCAATCTGCCAAAGCCAAGCGACAATCTCCCGTATGGCATGAGACCCAAGAAGAAGTGGCAATTAGAAGTTCCTATGAAGAAAGCTAATTGGAAAACCGTACGTATTCGTTATAATAGACTATTAATTTGTAATAATTTGTAATAGGATATGCATAATTTTTGTTTCCTGGTTTGGTTGCAGATCGAGCCGCAAAAATTATCCAAGAACTCGTTCTGGGTAAAGGTAGACGAAGAAAAACTTGCGTCACAGGAAATCTTGGAAGGTTTAATGAGATTTTCCACAAAGCCCACGAATCGTTCAAACAAGGATGAGTTAGATAAAGTTAACTCTGTGAATGGAAAGAAAGTAAAGGAGCTTCGTGTTTTAGATCCAAAATCAGCTCAAAACTTATCCATCTTATTGGGCGGATCTCTAAAGCATATGAACTATGAAGCCGTCAAGGTTGCTATATTGCAATGTGATTCTACTGTGCTGTCAGGAGCTCTGCTTGAGCAGCTGATCAACTACCTCCCTCCGGCTGATCAACTTAAACGTTTAGAAGACCTAGCAAAGGACTATGAAGACTTGAGCGACGCTGAACAATTTGCAGTAACTATTGCCTCTATCAAACGTCTTGTACCTCGTCTTCGCTCCATGAAATTCAAGTGTTTCTATACGGATACCGTAGCAGACATAAAACCTGGTATAGTTTCTGCCACAGCTGCGTGTGAAGAAATTAAAACATCAAAGAAACTCGCAAAGCTTCTGGAGCTTGTCCTTCTCCTTGGTAACGTGATGAACTCAGGGTCTAGAAACGGTCAGGCTGTTGGTTTTGAAATTTCTTATCTTCCCAAACTATCAAGCACAAAAGATGTTGAAAATCGCCATACGCTACTTCACTATCTGGTAGAAACAGTAGAAAGCAAGTTTCCGGATGTGCTAACATACGATGAGGAGCTCATTCATCTTGATAAGGCATCACGGGTTTCTGTTGAAACAATATCAAAGTCTTTGAGGCAAATGGATGCGGATTTGAAGAACTTGGAAACCGACTTAAACAAGAGAGATTGGCACGAAAGAAGGCTCTACTTGATATGAACTCTGGTGATAATTCTGGTGTTATTGACAATCTGTTGGAGGCACTTAATACAGGACAGGCATTCCAGAAGAGAAAAAGACAACCTCGCGATAGATCTAGTAAGCATTAAAGTTTCAAGTATACTGGCATTTGTTATTATTATTGGAATGATTGTTTTAAATTATTTTTCTGATTTTCCATTTTTCAAGACGATGCAAGGACACCGTTGAATAGAAGTAGGTCTCGTTCTAATATTATGGTACTGTCTCCTTCAAGTCGTGAAATTGTGAGGTAATTGTAGAATGTAATTTAACACTGGTTTTATGTTTTTATAATTTATAAGGTTATATTTGTTTATATATGCTATATTTTTCATACCGTATTGACTCAGCACGGACATTGTAACTACATCTTCCGCGGCGGATCAGCTTCACTATAACCATCATAATTCATCCGAGTCTTCAAATAAACCATATCACCATCGAGGTGGAGGTGGCCGTTCCGGAAGGGAAGAATCAACAGAGGAATTGTTGCGGCGCATGCGAGAGCTGTGATCATCTTGTTTTGTGCTGTGGTTTTAACGGATTCATTAACTTGAGCATTTTCTATATTTCTCATCAGATGCTTCCTGTTCCTACTCCATTGTTCTCCACAATTACCCTGTTCAGAAAATAGTAAAAGAGTTTATCTTTAACGTTGCTTATATATAAAATCATTGTATGCTACGTTACATCATTACATCATCAGGTTATATCTGAAAGGGTCATTTTGAAGCTTGGTGGAGAGGCTTAGGATCCATTTGATGAAAGATAAAAAAATATACCAAACTTATTCAACCAAGTTAATGAATGCGCTAAAATCATCGTACGCGTAATTTTGAACTAGACAACTAAATAAAATATTAGCGATATCTTACCAAGACTTTAATTGTACAGAACTAGTTTATCTTATCCTCTTGTAATTTATCAATTATGTTGTGTTGTGCAACTTTTTTAAAGAATGAACCATTCTTGTAATTTATAGAAAATTGTAAACTTTGAATCGAAAAACGGTTCTAAATTTCTAAATATTATTACGAATATTATTATAAGTATGTGAATTGGTAAGTATTTGGTGTTAAATATGTATGAGTATATTTTGTTTGGAATGAATGCTTTGTTTGTGTTCTGCGTACGCTTTGCTTGCTGCTTCGGCGTTACGAATATATTGTGGTACAGCATTAACCTGTCTTTTATTTAGAATTTCAAAACAGCATTACCCCATTTATTACTGTTGTTGTAAATAAATATTTATGTAAATTTCAAAACCAATCTAATGGCATTCGTTGACTTATCTTTAGCAAGCAAAGATGACCACTTTTTGGTACTCTGTTGATCGAGATTATTATGTAGGACAAGGAAATGAATAATCATAATCTATCGAAATACCTGATTGAATCTACTGGAATATAGTATAATTTATTATTATTATTATTTACTTTAAGGAAAATATTATATATCACTGGAAACTTTGGAGACTGTTGACGAAAAACTTCTTCACCTTTCGGACTAACAATATTACTATTAAGTTGGTTAAACTAAGTATAGTATCGAAATGTGTGTTTTGTTAGAATTACGGTTTTTTCTTCGGTACAGAGATATTTTGCTTGTGCAACAATAAATGTTGCAACGAAATAATTATAACTTTTCGCATGTATTAATTTCGCCCCCACACATTATATTTCTTCATAAAATACAAGCAAAAACGAATATTTAAGTACAAAGCAAACAAAATACAACTAAACAGTCTTTATTTTGAGGTAATTAAAAATTAATGGTAATTTAAAATGTGGAAGGGAAAAGTAAATTTTTAAGGGATACGCTATAGTTCCTCCTCGTCAGCATTGTCAAATGTTAATTGTTATTAATAATAGTAGGAATACTAATATAGGTATAATTAAGTTGTGTGTCTCATTATAATTACGATGATGTACTGTACCTAAATAATTTGTGTAGATTAAGTTTTGTATCCGTTCGGTTATTACTGCTAAAATATAGGGTACACCTTTAGATTACACCTCTCTTAAGTATACCCACCCGGTGATCGAGGAGTTGTGTACCCTATTCGAGCATTTTATCGTTCCTAAAATGTCAGAAATCATTCTTTGTAGGAACAGTAGACTTCCAAGTATTCCTTGCAACAATTTTTAAAGATAATCATTACATTGTCGTGACTACTCCACTGAAAAGTAGGCCAAGAAAAAATAATTAGAAAGGATCATTGATCATTCTCTTGACCTCTTTAATCTTTTCCTTCAATTTCCTGTTATTATCATTTCCATTAATTTCTACATGGTAGTAGAAAAGTAAGTAATTCTACGATTGTTGTCGCAATTATAATCATTTAATTTAATTGTAGATCATATTTGTTTGTTAAATTGATGATGAAGATGTGTATTTGTTTGACTTGTTCAACATTGTAAGAACTAATAGGTAGGTGTTGAGGAAGTTGATGAATCAAGTTGCTCACTAGTCAGAGGTTTAACCATGTCATGTCCATTACTTCTGTATTGCATGTCATGGGTGATTCACATTAGTTAAAAGTAGGAAAAAACTAGATGAGCTGTTACGGCGTTGTACCTTGTATTGGATAAAAAGTAATATGCAATTGTGCTAACAACTTGGCCTGTGCTGTGTTGTGTGTGCATCCATATGTTTTTATGTCAATTTATTTTCAGCGTAAAATTAATAATTTGACTAGGAAAACTAATTATAACTTTTGAATTTATGCTTAACGCTAAACTGTTGTATCCCGGGGAACATCATCAATAAAGTCAAGTGCCTTTTATTACAGTGCAACAACATTCCTTCCATTGTAACAACTTAATGTATATTATAGCGAAGATGTAAAACTTTAAAAAATCAGTGATTTTATGAAATACTAATGTGAAACTTCCGGTCGTATAACAAAGTTATATATACGTTATGAAAGAACTTAGATTGGAGGCGAAAGATTTGGACTGGTTTGTGTTTGACGACATTATCGTGTGAGCACATGCAATGAGATGATAAGAAATAAGAATAATAAACAAAAAATGACCAAAAAAATAATTAAAAAACTAGACGAAATCTTTAGTATTTATTTTCATTTTTAAAATAATGATTTTGTATTTTTGGTTGGCAAAATGGATAAAGTGCACATATGCAAGACGAACGATGATAATTGATAAACGATGATTGTAGATGATAATCTCTCACTCAACTACTATAATTATGCATCATGCATTATCATGCATCGCTAATATCATATAAAATGGTTTCATTATCATAAAAAAGGAACCGTACCTATAAGCTTCATCGTGAACGTGAACACTACATTTTCATCGTACATCATAGAAGTTAAAAACGTTATCTTCTATATTTTCCAACTAAAGGAAAAACAGTTTACATGAAAGCATATAGTTATCATTAAGACATGATGCTTAAAGTTTGACAGCTGATTCATAGTGGGTAGCTACTCCATTCCTGAATCAGTAAAAAGATTCTTAAAAATTTTTACACGTTAACAACATCAGAAAAGGTGGCTGCAGAGCTGGAGTCATCCAAACGGTATACTTTGTACATAGAACCCATGTTAGCACTTACTTCCGGTGGACACACTTCAAACACGTACAAAAAACAGAGTAAAATTTCATGAGTTTGCTCATCAGAAATAACCTGAAAGACGGATAAAATCATTGGAATACGTTATTTTTTATTTATTAGTGCATTAGTAGCGTTTCGAGACTGGATAAAGAAAATTACAAAGTTTTCCGGGCATTATTAGACTTCCTACTTTACCTGAAGAACAGAGAAATTTTCTAGGACACCATTCATCATTGCTACTCCAGAACACACTTTAAGTTTGCGAATGAAATTAACTAAATAGTCACAAAGTGGAGCTCCAATACTTTGGTAAATGAAACGATCAGGGCCAACTTGGAACCCAGAGAGTTTCTCGGTTTTGTCCCCAATAGAACGTCCAAACGAACAAACACTCGTTTTACATAAGATATTCATCAGTTTGGAGCTTTCAAATCTGAAAATACAGTATA
>JAHZMT010002539.1:0-45814 GCA_027743785.1 Sinhomidia bicolor
TTTTGAAATAAATATCGTAACAAGCGTTGTTCCAAGCAATAATACAAGCATCTCTGTTCAAATGTCATTTTTATTGACGAGAATGATTTAATTTTTTAAAATGGAAATGTACTTCTTCTTCTTATTATTATTATAATGAAGCCCCTTCAAATTTTTGAAACCCTTTGCGAGTTTGTCAAATTACTTTAAAAATAGTACTAAAATTCAGCACTTGAAATAAGGTCACATTGAGACTTTTCTAAGAATTGCGGAATTTCAGTAGGTATTAAATCTTTTTCAGGTACATTTAAAAAAAAAAAGATTTCAATACGTTACAGTCGTCTACAAGACCAGATTGTCGACGATAATTGGGAAAAGCAACGTTTTCTTTGTTGGTTTGAACTCTTTGAAATCTACACTTGGCCACTTGTTCAACAGGCGTTCTACAGCTAGTTGGAAAAGTATAATTTATAGTGTAGTGTAGTGCATATACTATAGATAATAACGTTATGCATATTTATTATTATGTATAGAATGCTTTCTCATTAAAATCAACAAAAAAAAATGACTGAAAGTGGATATTTTTTTCTTTACTCCAACTTCACATCAAATACACAAGTAAGTACGCCATTTGCTTTCATGGAGTAATTACTATCATCAGAAGGACATCATATTATTATTATTATTATGCTTGTAGCAATATATTACGAGCAAATCGACGACGACTACACGCAAGCAAGAGAAGCTCTTATTTCATTTCAGTGCGTTTCTATTTTTGCAACAACTAACACACCAATTCCAACCATCAGTTATTATCTAGCGGTGGTTGATGGGGTTATTAAAGATTTTGTAGGGAAAATTACAGAGCGAAAAAATGCTCTTGTCAGGCGTGATGAGCGTCTTTAATAAGATTTTAGCATCATGCAATCATCTGGCATCTCATCTTCTCTCTCCATATTGCCTTCTCTCTTCCCCCTTCTTCTTCTCTCTCTCTCTCTATCTCCTTATTTCTCTGCTTCTACCGCACAAAACGAACAACGAAAGCCAAATTTTCATGTAAACGAAGCAAACTGCATATTGTAGAAAATCTCTAAGTAAACCAATATGTATATATATTTTTTGAGCGTGTGTGTAACTCTTTTCCTTTTTAGATTTACAGTATTTGAGCAGCAGCAGCAGCCTCTGTAAAATTGCTAGTGAAGACAATATTTTACATAAAAGTAGCAGCAGCAACAGTATATGCAAAAACTGGGTTTACTTCACTGTGGTGTGTCTGCTGTGTGTATGTGAAGGATGAAAAATAAATACAATGAAACTGGTATTAAGGAACAACTACTAATGGGAATATGGTGTTTAGCAAAGAATATAGATTTATATTTATAATTATATATATATTTTTTAAAACAACTTATATAGTTATAAATTTATGCGACGACGGTCATGCAAACTACTGATATTTATTATTTATTTATTTATTGCAACTACTGGTAACTTTCCCTATCTAACTTGATGAATAAAACGATTTCTCGTGTTTCAATGTATTTAAATTTAAATGAAACGAACCTATAAGTACACTCAGCTGCCAGATACTATTAGGGCACGGGTAATAGAATTGTAAGGAAGAAAAAAGCTAATGGAATTGGAGAAGTTTACATGTTCTAGTAAATCTAACCCTTCAATAATTATTTTCCCCAGTTATACTGCGGTTAGTAGCTACATATACACTTTGCTAACGTTAAAGTGAAAATGAATATGAAAATGAAAGTGAAAAGATTGATTTTTGTTACATTGTATGGATGGTACGTAATCTTTTTTTCTTTGAATACCTACTTTGTACTTATTCTAAAAAGAAGTAAAACTTGACATAAATTGCATTATTTTTTTCTGTGGAGAAAAAGGTAAATCATAAGAAAAGTTTTGTTAATGACTTCATCAAAAGGGATCGAGGGTAATTTACTTTAAATATAGTGTAGGTATATATATATACATATATACATATATCCACACACACCAGGAAATAACCAAGATTTTCTTTTAAAAAATTCAATTCCAACAAATTTTGAAAAGGATTTTGATGTAGTTTGAAACTTCCTATTATTGTCATTTATTAAGTACACACAAGAATATGCAATTATTGAAAGTTGCTCAGGCTAAAATGTGGCTTCTCTAAGCCGCACACACTACACAGACACACATACAAAATGTTTCAAACATACAAACTCAATGTACAAAGACATTATTATACGTTGTAACTTTAGTCAGCATCAGTATCACGCATGCCACAATATTTATCACCACAGGGGTTTTTTCTCTGATCACAAAGTGAAAGTCAAAAAAAGACATGCTGAGATTCTGATGCATTTTCCATAGTCTGAAAAACTATGGTAGCATCTCTCTTCCTGACTAGGTATAGCAGCATCTCTTTCTATCACGCACCACGTCTGGCAGGGAAAGGTGCGAAAAAGTGGAAAGAATTGCAGGTTGGATGATGTTGTAATATTATACTAGCAGTACAAAGGTTTCTTCGTCTTCTTTCTAGCCAAACAAGGGATTTCTTTCAGCCCTGACCGAAAGAAAGACAAGTAATTATGGTAGGCTTAATGAGTTTCAAAAGGAGACAAAAACATGATTATGAAGAGAAAGGGGATGCAAGACAGTGTGGGTTTTTGTGTGTTTGTAAAGGGAATAGGGATAGATTAGCGACGAGCATAAAGGTTTCGTTGGTTTCAGTGCGAGCGTACTGATCATATATGAAGCCAGTTAACCAGTCAGTAAAGAAAAGGGTGGTATTGAGCTTGCAAAAACTGAGAAAATTGAAAATAATTGTTTCGATGACTACTAATGCATGATACTGATGGTATTTCAAAACATTGAGTTTGATTGGACACACACGTGCATTGTTATGCGGAAAAGCATAATGCAGTGTAGAAGAGTACAGGCCTATAAAACTTGAATTAGATTTTTTGTTGGAGCATATGTACATAGGCATGTATATGACATAATAAAAAAGTAAACTTCCTTCATTTATTCAGTATTTTCAAAGTGGTTCGTTTCTTTATGCTAATTCTAAATTTAATCCGTTCATGCTATTATGTTTTGATTCTCAAGTTGCCCCAGGCATTTAGGCATGATTCTCAACTTCTCAACTTGTTATCAATCGGACAGAATTCAGACAACATGCGTCCTTATGTCATGTCACATAATAAAGTAAGATTTATTAGGCGTATGAACTAGCGTAGCTGCTGAAAAGAGAGTAAAAATGTAGTAAACACATTTTCCAAATTTCAGGAGTGCTTCTTTGTATAAACTTGAAAGTCTCCCAGTAATAATACTCGTCCCAGCGTGCAAAAAATGGGTTCGTTATCAGTGTTATGAAGGACACAGACACGTGACTCGCGGAACGCAATTAGTAACTGAATGCTTTCAATACGCAGTAAAATATATGTACGTGATTTGGGTACTTGTGTATGTTGGCAATATATTTATGCGCTGTAAGTTAAAGGTAGGCATAAGAATTTACGTAAGGAACACCTGCGGCGACAAACAAACGTACTGCGCTAACAGAAGTCTTTAATGACACGTGAACTACAGAAGGACTTGTTTCATCAAAGGGACTTACTTCATTAAAGCGATCTATCAGCACTGATATTCCCAGTTGGCTTCCCGAAGGGTCACTGCCGATTGCCTCTGCTCCGCCGCCAATGTCCATGGTCACATGACGCAGATACTCTAAAGGGGCAACCTGAATTTAATTACCAGCAAATTTCCAACAAAAGAAACATATTAGCCTGTTTGCACAATTTCAGACATATCAAGTAGGCACGCAGCACACAATGGAAAACAGAAGGGGTAACAAGAAAAAGTCAGCAACTGGCGCTTCAAAAACGCTCCCAAAAAATAACAACAGGAACAAAAGGAAAAAAGGGCAGGAGAGAAACAATAAAGATGAAAAGAAAACGTCAAAAGTCACATTTACTAATATGTAGTTTATACATTAGGTATAATATAAGCATGTACCTATGTACAAAGGAACAAAAATATAGTTTTTTCTTTTTTTGGGGGAAACAGCAACAATAATAAATACATAGTGAATTGTTGTTGTTATTATTATTATTATTATTATTACTGAGGAAAATGATTAGTTCGGCGCAATGAATGACAAACTTTTTGGACCGCATGGAAATAAAAACGATTTCATAAATGCATGGGAAGCACACTCAACTGAAAATAATCCTCTGAAGGTTTTCAAACGAAAAACAGAATTGACATGAAAAAAAATCTATTTTTGTTACGTAATAATACAAAACAAAAAGTATTCATGGCAACATGAGAATATTATTATAATAGTCTTAATGCAACGCACGATTGAATTACTACATTAGAAATTATACCTGGCAGAAGAGTTGCGCCTCAGCTTCAGCCAACGCAAGAGCCAACTCTTCGGGAAAATGAAGTATTTTTTCCAGCTGCTCCAGTTCCACACTCACATTTAATGAGCGAAGTTTCCATTTCCTCTTTTGTGAATCTAAAAAATAATGCAAGTATTTTACTTGCTAGTAGTAGTGGTATACTTATTTGCTTACAAAAGCAAAATGCCATGCATGAATAAAAAAAATCAATACTGCATACATAAATACAACAAAGTGTTTGATGTGTCATGTCGCTTACATATTCATAAAAATTCTTTTGTCTGTCTGCGTTGACTTTTGTTCATGCCTCATACAAGAAAACGTAATTTTGTATATGTCAATCAGACGTGGAAAACTCTACATACCTGACTCATTCTGTGTAACCTTTCGTGAAAGGGAAAAATCATCCAAAAAGTTTGAATCCATGTCTCGTAAGATTGCCCATAAGGCTCGTCCAGCTTCACGTAGACCGCCAACAGATCCTAAATGCCCACAAGGAACACCAGTAGAGGAACCACTGCTCACAGGTGGGACAAGTAGAGACCATCGTGTTCCACGAAATTCTAGTATTAGTCGGTCGTGGTTACGTCCTCCCCCAGCACGCCACTATTGTCGATGTAAAATGCAAAAAAGTAAAGAAACACATATAAGTATATGCTTTTGCATTTTCTTGTTCCACTATTTTGCTGCCATTAACACCAAGCAAAAACGGAACAACACAAAGCGTCAGATTGAGAGGTGAGATGAGACGTGCGGATTTTCGATGTGATAAATAACAACCATGCTTTGTATGAAACAGAAAAAAGAGAGAGGAAAAACGCACCTGAATTAATTCAGTAGTTGGCTGAGATCTGGCCAATACTTTAGTTCGACAATCCAGTAAGATAATTTTCTCCGGTCCTATTCCCAGCAAGCGAGTAGCCTGTAGATTGTCATCAACAGACAGATAGGTAGATAAATATAGTACTTCAACCTGCTAAATACATACTAACATTTTCTTCAGTTCAAGCCATTTTTAACACCAAAGTCCATATAGTAATAATAATGATAGGAAAATTTACAGGATAATTCCAGTTTACATTGTGTGCGCTCTTTTTATGCGTACCTCAAGAATATGAAACCAAAAAAAAGCCGGAGAGACTTTAACAAGCAGACGACGCGACGGTAAGACCAATTTGTGAAATGCCAAGATTGCTTTTACAGCCTAACATCTGCGTTTTTTCTTTCGTTTCACAATGCAATGCAACTATTGGGCGATGGCCTGACTAAAAAATAGATTGAAAATGTACCTACCAACACATAATAATATGTAGATTTAAATGAATCATCGTTTTCAATGCAGAATTTCATTCCTTTCATAATGTAGAGTAGGTATCTTTACCCGTTCTCCGAATAATAGTACACGTAATACAATTTGTGGGGTAATACAATACAGTTATTCAGCTCTCAAATTACATTTTCCGTTCTTCCGATTATTATTATTATTATTACCATTATTGCTGCCATTAAATGACAAGTCATTAAGAGACAGAAAACAGTCATTATCTAGTCTAATACCATAATATCATTGCTTTTGTTATCTAGCCCGCGTTTAATAAAAAATAATTTTACTTTGATTTTATTGCTTACCTTCTTCTTAGTCTTCCCCCGAAGCAGTTCTTTCACAACAACCAAGCGGCAGCCGTAAGCTGGAAGTCTTCGACAACTCTGCACGTAGAGCTTTTGAAGCTGTGTTGCCGACTCGTATACGGAAGTATGAAACAATTTTCGCTTTTGCTCCTTTGAAATAAAAAACAGCATCAAACAGTTGAGTTACACAGAGATACAACATTGATTACTTGCCAATACAGATAAATTTTATTTCTACCAACACATGAGAAAACTATATCAAATCTAACTTGGTGTCGAAATACGTCTCGACAACTGCTCATTACAAACATTTATCGTGTATGATTTATCGTTCACGATGAGTAACTTGGAAATTGTTGCCATTGTTATTGTTGTGAAAAGCCAAACACTACTGTCGCTCTGGAAGCAGTCATGCTCTACTCCTTTATTTTCATGAACATTGTTATTATTATTTTCATACTGGATGGAACCCGGCAGCATTTTGTTCAAGTTATGAACTAAAACGCATAAAAAGTAGAGTAGGCAAACTAGTGACAAAGAACTGCCAACTTCATAACGAAGGTCACATATCCAAGAACACAGAGCACAAGACTTAATTATCCAACACAAGTAGTGTTGTTGTTGGTACAAGCAAATGCTTATCTGTATACACAATACTAGACACATAAATACAATTAAGATTACGCCTGCTCCTTACTTAAATGCTATTATATACAATAGTAATAGCAACAATAATAATAATATAAAATCGTAGACGATAAAACCAGTGTACCTACACCTTAAGCGCTGCTGTTCGAACAACCTAGCCATGTCAGACAATTTCTCCAAAAAAAGTTATTCATGTCAGTCAGTCAGAAGAGCGTCCAGAGTGCAAACAAAAATAATTTAATAGTGCATCAAAAATAGAGACATTGAGCGTGTGTAACAAAATAATAATAATAATGTGTACGCACTGCAAATTATTGCAGTCCATGCGCATTATATAAATTTCGTACAACAAATAAAAAGCACTCCCAACCAAAAATCTTCCTACACACAACACCTACAATTTATCATCATTTTTATTCTTATCCCCGTAAAGCATCTTTACGATTATATACTTATATGAGCAAAGCTTTCCAAGTTGCACGTGGCTCTGGCTCGACGGAATGATCTCTTTTTTAGTACCTACTACATCCTCTACTCCTCTTATGCAACAAATCTATCCTTTGAGTAGATGTGCTTATTTCTTCTGAAATAGTGGCTCAATTAGCTGAAGTAAACACTTTATATTTAAAATCATTTCGCTAAGCTAAGCCTAGTCAATTAAAATATTAGTTAATTTAATGAATTTAGTCATATCGATAACGATCTTGCGTTATAACAAGCCTATTAGAGTAAGCTACTTCCGACTCAAAGGTTTGGACTCCTACAATATTTCGATTCTAAAAAAACTTCTAAACTATCGATTTTGAATGCGTGATTTCATGCAAAAGAGCTGATTGGAAATATTATTTTTACCCTTCACCATTATCATCACTACAACAGCAACAATGAAGTAATAAATCATTCAGGAACACAATATTTTAATTTGGTGTATAGTGAACTAGTGTAAATAACAGCAAGCGGTCGATGGTGATTATGTATGAATCATACAGTATGGTGGCATTGGAGCAGAGCACAAAAGTCAGTCTACTAAAGTCACTGAGCATTTTGCTTAAATACTTGTATTGCCACTTGTCTCGAGTATCATCTTCTGGAAAGAACGCTATCAAGCAAATAATGAGTGTATGTGCATATTAGTCGAATAAAATGAAAAAACAAACTTGCTAATCATTAATGTTGTGTATTTATATGGTGGTAGTGGTAATATGGTTGTATTAATCCAACTTGCTGCTGGTGTGTGGTTTATTATTACTTTACTGGTGTTTTTATTACTTTTTTTCGAGTCAAGAGATGTTGAAAGAATGTTATGTTGTGTGGATCTCGCATCACATACATACAGAATGGAGAGCTAGCTGTAGCTTACTAGTGCAGTTTATTCTGAGCTTTTGATAAGTTGGTTATATTTTTCAACAGAAAGAAACGTTACATAAATATTTGTAATCGTAATCATTTATATCATATAAGTATCTGTATTCTGCACATTATGTCGACCTTGAAAGGATCCTCCGTCAAATTTCTCATTTTCATTTCTAACTGTTTTCAGATTTTTTTATTGGTCTATCTATCAAGCTATTTAAGTACAATGCAAAATGGTGAGAAAATATTATGCACAAAAACAAAACAATAAATAACAGAGATGGATCACCGTTTCAGTGGCTAATGAACGGGTTGGCTATCGCTAAAAAAATGTGTCAGTGTCAATTTTACTTGTCTTTTAGATTGTCACAGAAGAATAATAATAATGGTAATGTTGTTAATTACTCTGATAACTAATTTTATTAGCAGGTGATGGGACGACAATGGAAAATGTTTACCAAGAAATATATTGCGATTTGCAGCCCATCACTTTACGCTTGATACGATGATGCATCATTGTCTCAAATTTAATTCCACATTTTATTTTTTGCTGCTTTGCAATTGTCACGCAAAAGAAGACATGCTAGTTTTGCACTGAAATCAGTTCTACCGCTTGTTTCAATTAAGCAATTTTACGGATTGCTTCAGTAAATGTCAGTCTCTAATGGAGCCATAACAAAATTTTACAACTTTTTAAATGGTGCAAATATAAATGTTCAATACAGGTGTGTTAACGCACCTAAGACACGGCTAGGCAGGTACACACACACACTGACTCTGTGTACATAAACCCCACTACATGTGCAAAGTCCACATAGACAATAATAGACATTCATTACATTTCTTCATAAAGGATAAAAGTGTAATAACATGTACGTCGATGTATTGGCATGAAAGCCGGAACGCGTTGCGGTGTATCTCTTGGTCCTGTTTGTTGTGTGTGTGTACTGAGCACTACGCTTTGGTGATATGAGATGATGAGATGCATGTAATATCAAGCAAACGATGGTCGTGTGGTAGTACAGAGGAAGGCCGGATCTACATATCATCATTATTACCAGGGCATTGTGAAACACGCTATATAACATATCCTTCCTTCCTTTGTCTTTATGGAATGTTAGGAATTTCTCATTCTGATTCACTACCATCAACTACCTCCACCATCTCAATATAGGAAGAAACTCATTCTTTAGCTGTGTCCAACTCTCTCTTTCTCTCTCTCATCTCCTTTTGCCCTTACTGAAGAATGACGAAGGTTTTTTCCTTCCATTCCTGCATACTTTTATACACAATGCCTAATATTGAATGAACGCTTACATAGTTCCAAACAGCACGGTTGGTTGGCCTGGCAGACTTAAATTCGCAAACAATAGACTCTGATTTTTTCCCGAGAATAACGACAACAACCTGCTAATAATGATATTCTTAATATAACTATTCCTCTTCTCTGGTGGCATGTTCGTAATAAAAGTTACAAATAAATGCTGATGAAGGTGTTTATGAAAAAAGGTAAATCTCCAGTGTCCTAGTAATGGTGAAAGAAACTTAATGAAAGTTTGTACAGCAGGAGTGAAAATTCCGAGAGAAGATAATAACGCGAAGAAGGCCAGAAATTAATTTTACCTACTACTGACGGAAGAGAAGCACGGTATCATTACGACGAAAACTTGCTTCTACTCTATAAATATTTACTTGGGTTTCAAAGTTAATGCTATAAAAAATGCACTGGTTAATGTTCATCTTCTTCTTCTGCTTCTTCTTCTCAGTGGGTCGGCCGCTAACTCTCGGAGCGTGGTATTATTAATAGAATAAATATTGCACACTGCTTTACACTTGACTAGCGCACACAAAGACAGTATGTATATCATCGTTGTGATATTATTGTCGTCTATCTGAATAATATGCATCATCACATTCATCTTCATCTTCTTTCATGGTGATGATGATCGCCAGTGCAATTCCAATCATATAATACCTTTATGACGACGACGACGACGATGATGATCCAAAAAAGCAAAGTTACGTAAAGTCAGTGTTTTTTCTCTAGGAATTTGCAAGAATTCCGTGCGAAACTCTCTGGCAAAATGTGATGACTAGGAAGAGATATAAGCTAAAACTACATATTTACTATTATGGACACGCACGTTTTCGATAGAAGAAAAATATTGTTATATGTACAGGTAATTTGACTGATGGACGACTACAACTCGTGCTTCATTCATTGCTACAAAAAACTTTACGGCTGACTATTAGGCGTTTATACGTACTACTTATTTACCTACTACATGCTGATGATGATAAGTGATAAGTATAAAATATCTGTATGGCCAGCACAATATTTTCCATACTTTTGTAATCTAAATGTGGCCTCCCAGACAGTCAGTCAGCAGCAGTAAATACACTCTGAGGAGAGGGTTTCCAATCCAGACTCATGCCGCCACTATGAACAACTCATATCATGAATACATTCCTACATGAAAAAAAATCCACGGAAAAAATTGTGTGTGCCATGTCAGGAAACAGAAAATTTATAGCTATGTTACGTAGCTCATCTTGAGAAACTACCAGGAAAATTCGAGGGTTCAAGCATGTCGTGTAACAAACCTGATTCAATGTTTTCACCACTTTCATTCAATAATAACAATAACCAAATAGACAGACAGAGTGAGTGAGTGAAAGAGAGAGAGAGAGCGAGAGAGGGAGAATGGCCTACTAACATTTCATTTTGGCAAATGCCAATGAAGTCAGTGGAAGAACGTTGTATTATCTTTGAACCTAGGAATACCTGCTTTTATACTCCCGTCGTGTTACGTAGTACATAAGAGGGGATTGATAAGGATGTGATGTGTCTTGCAGCTTACTTTCACTATTTTTCCCCTTTCGTGGCAAAATGCGTTATATTACCGTTGTTTCCTTGCATCGTTTTCCACACTAATGATGATGACGATATGCCACACCACCACCACCGCCACCACTACTACTACTACCATTGCTAATGCTTTTGAGAATGAAAGTACCATTCCAAGCAAATTACAGGTATGCACATAAAAGACCATGTTGGCCTGGCTGGCCAGCCCAAAGAAGAGATGAATGATCGTGTAATGTACTCAAGGAAAATGAACAAATCTTTGCTTTCGTGCTTTCAAACACGCTTCAGTCCTTCCATCACCACCCAGCATAATTTGGATTGATTTTTTCTGCACACTACCCCATCATCTTTTTTGTATGTTTTGCATTCGCTTAAACAATTTCCTCTTTTGGGCTTCACTTCATATTCTCATCAATCCATTTTAGCCAATTTTATGAGCTTTCTATTTTTTTCCATTTCCACACACAAACACTCATGCTTTCCGACTGGCGAGTGGTGGGATTTGTCGCGTAAAATTGGTCCAGAAGAAAAGAAATAGGCATGGTTGTATGTATACTGAACAAACTTTTGAAATTAACACTGCACTCAGACATGTGTCTGTTCAAGCTTGCAAAAGTGTGATGCTGCTGCTGGTAGAGGTAAACAGCAGACATGTTTTTTGCATGTCTATTCTATATTTTAACTGTAATTATAAGAAGGTATGGAGAAGAGCGAATGGTTTTGATAACAATACTAATAATAATGCTACTATGCAAACCATGAACTCCATACATGCTTCTATGCACCTTTTTCTTCAACTGTACATTTGATTATGTATGTGTTGGCAAAATGTGGCGTGATGAATAGTGATGCTGATGATTGCTTTCTTTGAATGTCTTTTCTTGCTTTTGCTTTTCAATTTCAACTCTTTCTCGAACAAGAATATAGAATTCATCTGTAAAAGTGTGTGTGTGTGTATTCGCTTAAAAAGTAAAAAAAAGGTGAATAGGAAGTGGAACGCATATTCTTACAACAGTAAAGAGAAAAAAAGGTAGAGGTGAGCAAAAGGAGAAAAACCTGTGTTTGTCACTAAATAAATTAGCGACGAGAAATCGGGATAATACCTTTCGTTAGAGCCATGTACCATTTTTTACCCTATTAAAAAAAGGAGGTGACTGTTTTCTACCTACGGCGACTACTACAACTACCACTTTTCTCCTTCTACAACTTTTAGTATATTTACTAGAAAAGTAGCAGTGTGCACTTTGGCAATCACTTCATATTCAATATTTATACGTATTAAAAAGTAACCGCTATCAGCACCGAAAGGGGAAAAAAGTTAGTTTCTTCTTCGACGCGACGGCAACTTTTCCAAAGTCGAATGGCGACTATGCATATAATATGTAACAGAATTCGGGCTCCTTCCTTGAGAAATTGGTATGACAGGTGAAGTGATGGGTAAATAAGCTACGAACAGAGCCAACAAGCAACTCAGGGAACCAGTCAAGCAAGCCATTAAGATAAATTTGTTTGTTTATATACTTTACATTTATAACATCTTACACTTCAATGAAGTGTGACATATACATACAAGAACATATGCTTTTATGCTTATATCACACACACACACATATGTATATCTTTTTATGTACTTTTTTTAAAAAGAAAGTTGTTTGTACTTACTTTTACTTTTAATCTTAAAAAATGAATAAGTTCCTACTAATATGTCTACTCAGGTGAACAAGAACAACAACAATAACAACTTGCACAACCACTATACTAATATTAAAAATTTATTTGCACAGCCTGAGGAGGTTTTGTCCATTATTGCATTTGTATATTATTTATCCAAAAAGTGTGTAAAATACTTATTTTCCCTCAAAGGATGATTGTCACCATCCCAAAAAAAGAAACTTTACTGCAACTTTTTTAAATAGTAAGTTTCAGCTTTACACAAGTCGCAAGGCAAAAGAAATTTAATTGCCATAGTGCTTACTTGCTTACTTACCCTCTGCTACTTTAGTTTTTTGTAGGGTTTTTATCAGCCTTGCTCTAATACTACTACTACACCTACTATAATTTATCTTTCCACAAAATTGCAACCGCGACGATGTCAGAAACTCGTTCGTAATTTCTGCAAATGTAAAAGTACACTTTCCCTCTCACTTTGACACTTTTAGACGGTGCAAGACTTTTTCACTTGTTCATATAAGTAGTCGTCTCTCTTTTTTTACTTGTGAGCATCAATATAACCGTTCCACCAAAATGCAAAACATGTGAGCCTTCAATTTACTCTACATATTTTACACAAAAACATTAATTTCTTAGAGAAAAGTAGTAGTAACGGCAAAACAGTAAAGAATCCCGTTGTGCTTCTACTACAAGTAATTTTAAAACTTTCACAATTATTAAAGATTTAGTTTCCCTTCCTCCCTGTCATTGTCCGTCTTAAACTTTAGTTTATATAACAAACATAGTTTTTTTCATAGAAATCTTAGAAAAAACCGTCCCTCCTGCATGCAACTATTCACTTAATGTTAATGTAATATATTTCAATGTATGTATATGTACATGTATGATTTTATCTGTGTAAAGAATAATAAGGATAACTTTTACGGCGCTACAGTAGTAACATGGGATAGTTTTCTTGTACGACTAAATTATTGTCTGATTTGTTGTTGGAGTTTTTTTAAAAGAGGAAAAAAACCGTTCCAAGCAAAACACTCGTGGTGTGGTGTGGCAAGGGAAAAAAATCCCGAGTGGTAATATGTATGTCAACAAAACACCGAAATATAGATACTAGGTAAGTAACAACTCTGTGATGATGATGATGACGATGATAGTGCATTGGTTGGTGCTGGTAGCAATAGCAGAAGTGAATTGACCATCAAGCCAAAAAAAGCCAAGTCTTAAGAAAAACCGTTCAACCTGCACAGAAAGTGCGAGACGAACTGTTTGCCTTCTCTAGTTGCTCCGTTCGTTGCTGCTGGTGTACTAGTATTTATTTTACTCGCCTGCTTGATTCAACTGCTTTATCTTCTTGGTTGCCTGCTAAAAGCACTACTACTTCTGTTCTACAACAACACCAACAAAACCATGCTGCTTAGATAAAAGCAGCAGCAGCAGCACACGTACGTGTACAAAGTCAGTATGACAAACACCAAAGCGTCCTATTTGTACAATATCTTGCAGGCGGACACACGTGGGGAGTGTGGAAAATGAAGAAGTGCAACACGAGCACAAGACGAAATGCGACTGATGCCCCTACCCACTTACTCATTCTTTTCATCCGATGATGATCACACTATGACTGACTACTACTGCTACCACTACCACACTTGCATTGCCACTGATTGTGAACTGATGAGAGTGCGAGGAGCCGTATAAGTTAAGTAGTATTTGGTTGCGAGAGGAGATGATGGAACAGGAGCCAGTAAATGGATATATGGGCAGGCAAGCAAGTAAATCTGTACGTGTAATGTGTAATATTTAAGTATAATATGGAGTTCTCTCTCTCAAAACTGTTGTTTTAAGCTTTGTATGCTCATCTTGACGACGATGATGATGATGACAGTGAAAAGATAGCCACTTATAAGATAAAAACGAGAGAGAGAAGTGAACAAACACACTGACCATTTTTTTCTGGTGGACACGATTTTTTTTGTCAAAAAGTAAATTGTTTTCTTGCGTAAACTGTAGTTTTATGTATTGCAGTTACCTTACAGTAGCTACTACTACTACCACCACTTATAATAATTGCGTGTGTTTTGCTTACTTTGAAAAAAGAGAACAAAGACGAAATGATGAGGATGAACGCTAATCTTGCAAGATGTTTTAAAATATGCATGGTCTCCTCTCATGACTTTTTGGGACAACAACATGCTGTGCTGCTCCGTACAATTTTGTTTATGTCTGTACAAACTAGCGACACACAACAGTACAGCAAGTGCTTGCAAGTTTCATTGTGCCTACTTTTTAAATGCGTAATTTCCGTAACTTCATGCCTTCAAATCCCCTCTACTTCCAACCTGCACACAAAACATTCTTTATTCATGTAAATCTGGAACTGTAGCTGCGGCAAAGATGACCATTTAAGTAAATTCACCTGTTCTGTGTACTCTTTACTTTATCTGTGCGTGTGTGTCAGTGTGTGCGAAAGGGCAAGTTGAGAAGAAGCATCTCTCTACCTTCTCAACTCTTGCTAGCTTCAACAAAAGGGAGAGAGAAAGAGGGGGAGGAAATAGTTCCTTCTTGTACAATACCTAGGTATGTACTGCCTTGAAGTACACATTCAAAGTCTTGTTGAGAATATTCCTCCCTCCAAAAACCACCGAGATTTTTAAAAAGACGTGAATGTAAAGAAGCCAAAAAGAGTTTCTCTTAGATTCCCTATTATATTACTATGCTGTATGTACGTAGTACATACGTACGTACGTACACATACCTACATGTGTACACCATACTATTTCACTTTTATTTTCTTCCTCTCCCTTTCTTGTCAAACTTGATCCTTTGTACTTCAAAACAACCTTATTTATTTGCCTTTCCTAACCTACACACCCATCATCATCATCGTCATTCCTTCTACAACATCTTTCATCCGATCGGTTCGTAAATATATGTATATATTATTATTATTATTATACCATATCGGCCATATCCCATCCAGTTGCTTGCTACTTTCAGAGATAACGACAACGTGCAGTCAGAAATATTAGTTGTGTGTACAACTGTTCCTGGTTTTCCTGATGGTGATGGTGGTTGGTAAAGAGAGAGCCAGAAAGAGAGTGAGAGAGACTAGAATATTGTTATGTGTAACTGTTCCAAGTCTGCTACTACAACAGCACTGCTGCTAAAAGCATATCAAAACGAGAAAACTAATAGCAATGCAATGTGTGTTTGCTATAGAATGGCAAAGTCGTTTTTTAAATAGAAATCTATATGACTGAGTAAACATCGCCAAAAAATCTCTCAGTAATAAAGTAAATGTCAATTTCTGGTCTTGAAGTATGTACAGGGGAAAAAATCTATCAAAATATACATTGCGATGTGTCTGTTCAAAAAAAGAATTTTCTTTTTTTTTGAATGCTGCTTTTCCTACTGCATACGTTTCTTGGCCACCATTTTTTTCTTTCGTATATTATGACTAAACAAAACAAGGAAACCATCCAACCAATTGTTTTAAATATTGCACATTGACAGGTTTCATACAAAAATCCGAACCGTTTATCTAAAATAATGACAAGTAGGCATCAACATCGATCAACCTCACCCTTGATAATCATCTTGTGTGCTCTTTTCTCTTTACTAAATATTTTACTCACCAGTCACCCAGTTCGATACGTCACTAACTTTATTTACTGTTTCGTCTGTAAACTGAGACGACTTGTGGAACATTGCGAACGAAATATTTAATATTTATTATTGCTATTAGTTTGCACTTTGAAAGTTATAGTTTGTACGGATGGATGACGATGATGATGGGTGCGGTGGTAGCGGCACCACTACTTTATATAAATTGGTCAAAAGGGAAGGAAAGGGAGTGTCCTCTGTCCTTCTCTGGTTGCCAACGTTTGATGAGGCTTTACTTTTACTTGGATGTGATATCGCATTGCAGGAAAGGTAGGAAGCGCAAACAGTTTGTAGTAAGAGGATTTCATAAACTACTGAAACTTTGGATCAACGCAATCGGCAATCTTTGCTGAAAGTAAAGTACGTAGTGCTTCATTAATGAAGAGGTAGACAGGGAGAGAGAGAGAGAAAGAAAAAAGACAGTGACATGTCATCGATACTCTCCTCGTAACAATCTATTTACTAGGTACTCAAGCAGTCTACTTTGTGTTGAGTGGAGGAAATGATGATTGCCGTGTTCAAAGCAGTTAGGAACAAAGAGGACTTTTCACAATGGTCTGCTTCTACTGCTACTGTTGTTGTTGTTGCTGCTGCTAGTAAGTAATAAAGCAATTATAAACTTTCACCACAAAAAAACAAGCTTATAGAAAACGAACAGAGGGAGGGAGAGAGACTGAAGTTGGAAAAGAGTTTTCTTTTAAAGGTTCATGAAATCCATATTATTATATTTTTCAGACACATACATATGCATAAGTTTATTTACAAAATGTGTGTTATTTATTAGTAAAAAATAAACGGAAGAATCACTCCAAGTGAACAGAAAACGATTGCTCTATCCATTCATATTGAATAGATGATCAGATACATAGATGTGCATGCATGTAAGTCTCATTTTGTGGTCGTAAATAGAATAAGTGACATATTTATTTCGCTATTATTACATGAAAAAAGGGTAACACATTGAAATCTTTTCAGTATATAATAACGTCGTGTATGTGAGCTTTATACTTTTACCCAACTATTCTTTCTCCTTCTAGATAACTTTTCCTTACACGACATGTTGATTACGATATGACTGTAAATTGGTAAACACATACAGAAATATATGCCAGAGAGGGTTTTTTAAAATGTGAATATTCTAACTGAAAGTATAAAGGTTAGCATGTTTCAAAAAATGCAAATACAAAGTAGAGCATTGGGATCGAGGTTTCAATCATCAAACCTGTACCAGCAACCCAGCATCTAATTTTAATGAGAAATTGAGACTTTTCCTTTTATGCTACAAAGCGACGACGGCGTCTGTACCTGATGAGTTGTTGTTTGCAAGTTTCCAACAAAAACTCGGAGACTCCTCTGGGAGTGAAGATAAGTTCAAAGAAAGTTTTCAATGTGCGTGAAAAAAAGTGTATAAAGCTTTTCACAGCAACTTGCCTTAAACAGCAATATCAGCAGCAGCAGAAGCAAAAGAGCTCACAACGACCAACCGCTTTCCTTCATCTCTGCTATTGTGGCTGAGAGAGAGAGAGAGAGAGCGAAAGAAGGTGGGCAAGAAGAGACGCGACATGCAGAACGCTTTCCCTTTCTTCTCCAAAAAAAACTTACTACGTAGATAACTAACTAGGTCTGCAGGTACTAGAGACGACAAGTAATTCTATTAAAGACAACACAGCAATGCAAACAATATGTATGTATATATACACAGGGGCAAAGTAAAGCAGAGAAAACTAGACGATGTGCAAAGATCTTCTTTTTCGTCTGGCATAATGATGACCAGTGCAGTTTCAAATGCTTCTGCTTGCAAGTTATTGCGATCCTATTGTCAGGGAATATGAAATCATGATGATGTTTAACTTGTTTACTACCAATTGCCATGGCTCATCAAAAGACTTTCAAGAGGATTTGTAGGGCTTATACGTATAAGCTTGGTAAATATATTTATGTGTATATACGTGGGAAATGTAAAACAATAAGTCAATATGTGGAATCATTTAGAGATTCTACAATGATAAAAATGTTATTACTATTGAACGTACTATTCTTCTTCTTCGGAGTATTCTTGCTTTCCCCCAAAAACTGCTCGTCTCAAAAGAGCCATTTAAAAGTATTGTTTGCACAAGAAAATGCATGCTTTACTACTTATTTTATTTTGAAACAAATATCCCACAGGAAAGCATTTTGAATTGTCTTTTATCCTACCTACTACAAGTAGTAGCACATACATATCAATCGCAGCCTATCATCATCATATCTTATATATCACATGTATTATTGTTTTTATGGCCGTATTAATAAAAAAAAGATGTATGGAAAATATACACGAAATAAGTTTTATAAAGGGGAAAAAATCAAAGTGCACTTCAAATATCAGCAGAGCAAGTGAATACACATATTGGCAATGAGAAAAGAAGATAAGAATTTTTGAGAATGATAAGGAGCTTAGATATGGATAAAACAGTAAAAAATGTCATTTTTTCATTTTAAACACACATTTATTAAACAAATATTTCAATAAAAGTTTTATCTTATAAATCAAATGGTAAGCCAATTTTTTATTGCCTCATTTTTTTACAGCAGCATTCAGAAAATCATTGTATTACCATAACCAGAGAGATATGAAAAATCTTTGAAAGTAAGCACATATACCCACTTGAGTTTAAAAAGTTTAAATCTTTTTTTTCTTGCGCAACCCAATGGATTTCCTGGTTTTGATACTAGGAATTTTCTGGAGTTCACACTATTCGCATTTGGAATGTCAAAATTTCTGGAAGCTCAAAAAAATACTGGTTGTGTTCTGTAGACCGTATACATACAGTCAGAAAACAGTACGAGACACTAGACACGTTCAACAATAAAAGTGCAAAATGCAGCGCCATCACCACCTTTCCAGTTTTTATTACTCGTTGAATGTGTAGTGTCTATGACCATCTTCTCGGAAGGAAATGCAAGTCAAAAAAGTACAATCAGTTTACCAATCCGTACGACCAAGACAGTAGGTAAAGTCGTCTGAGAAAGCAAAAAAAGATGGAAATATTTTTCAAGCGCAATGATGACAGTTGGATATCTGCAAAATGAGTTTAACTTCAATTTTATTCCTGCTACCTAGACCCAAGGAAGTTTTTTGAGGCGTATTTTTTCCTGCATAATAGAATCATGGCTACGGTATTTAGGCATTAAATGGCTATTTCCGTGTCAAAGTACTCATTATTATGATGCTTTTGGAACTCAAAACAAATATCATGAGGAATGTCGGTAATCTCGTAAAAAATTTTTGTTGCCCTTCTTTTTTTTCCTGTAACGCTGACAAGAAGAAAACGATGGGGTAATGTATTCACATACTGGGAATGTGTGACTGACTCGGAGAGAGACAGAGAGCAAGAGTCGTACGTAGTAATAAAGTTGTTGCTTTCAACTCCTTTTCCTTCACAAAAATTACCATCACGAGAAAAAACTCGCGAGAAAGGAAACGGTTGATAAAAAAGGCTGGACTCGCACCTTTACTATTATTATCCACAGCAACTTACTTGAGCAGCATCAGCACAACATCTCAGAAGATTGAATGAGGAAGTTCAACGAGTTTGAGATACGTCCTCGGAAATTTGATAAGTATTTCAGAGGAAATCTTTCAAAACACTCGTGCTGGTGGAAATGAAAGATTATTTATTTAAGCCTGGAATAAGACATTGCGTCTAAATGCTGATACCACATCTGCTACTGTTATTATTACGGCGCTGCCATCATGATTGTTATTATATTTATATCGTATCAGTGGCAGTTAGGTTTTTTTCTACCACCATCATGACCACTAAAAGAGGCTTTAAAATAGTCTAGTAAGGCATAGTAACGTACATGGTCTCGCAACGAATTGGTCTTGTGCTCATGAGAAATAATGCAAAAAATCTTATATTGAATGTACGTACAACTTCTGACACCCATAAACCTGAATCTGCTGCCCGTTTAGCTACATTTATATAGAGACACAAGCAAAGTTTGTAAGTATGGGAAAGCGTCTTTGTATCAAGTCATTATTAACATTGCCACGTAGGTCACATTACACAAACGGCATTTGGATGTGCAGATTAGTAGCGTCGCACACACACACAACGCATAATACTATTTTAGTACCAGAGAGAGCCGGTTACAGATTGGCATAGTTATTACACACTGTACATACTTACATGTATCATCATCATCTTCACGCTTGGTCGGATGTGGTATTATTATGGTTAAAGAGAGAAAGAGAAAGATGAAGTTTATTTGAAGGATGACGATGATGAGAATGTTGTCGATTGGTGTCCGCTGCCACACAACAGTGGAAACAGCAGCGACATAAAAGGTTATGATTACTGTTTTTGCAATTGTCCAAATTCAAAGCAAAATGGTAAGACTTATGGAGGATTAAGTTGTATGTGTACTGGTGCTGCTGTTGCTGCTGCTAGACGCGCAGTGAAAGGGATAATGTGTGTAACCCGAATAATAATAATAATGTTGCAACAACAGCACCACCAACTTCACTTCACCGGAATTTATCCACTAATACGATATACTGCTTACGCAGTGCTACTACTGCTCCCATATGAAAGTAGAAAAGCAGTAATCTGACCAGGGAAACATTTATTTAGTTGTAATATAGTAGCAGTAGCAGCATCAGTAGTAGTGGTGGTCGTTTTGGAATTGTATTCCTGCCCGCAAATTCGTGACCACGAATCTAGTTTACTAATCCGGGGATATAACGGAATGATTGATCTGACTCTGATATTAGAGCTTACTCCAATTTGTATCTTTGTGTGACCAGCAGTGTGCCAGCCAAGTAAAAAAATATGTATATTTATATAAACAGAAGCAGCGAAAGCTTGATGAAGATATGCAATATATTTTATGTGACAATTCCAAAAAAATAAAAATATTATTGCCTGGTTAGTGCAATGTGGCGCAATAGCAACTTTTACTATATAATATGATGATGAACTGATGAACTATTATTTTTACCGTCGGAGAACAATAAAAAAGAAAAAGAGTAGTAAAATGACACAAAAATATAAAAATATGTACTAAAATTGTAAACAAGAACAAAAAAGAACAGACTTTTGTGTTCGACCATGAAATTTTTACTGTGGACAATTACAAGGGATTCGGGTGGATTGATTGGTTGGGTGAAACATCAAAAACAAAAATAAAATGCGCAGTTATTTTTTACTACTAACCTTATATTTGCCATCTTGAACTCCGTGACTCTGACCCATTGTTGTTTTGGTTTTGTAGGTTTGCGCAGCAGATTATATGCGGATGATGATGACAAGAATAAAAGGTTTTTCACTAGAAAAATGTTTCACTTCTACAACTTTCTGCATGATGATGCTATTATCTCCACAAAAACTACGTAGTTACTCAAAAAATTTGAATTCTGTATACGAATTTGGTTTAAAAAAGACTTTTAAATACAGTTAATCTTCAAAATAGTTAGCTGTCCCTTATTGTAACAAAGTATTCATTTGCTAACATCAACCTATACCAATCTAGTAGCCCCAGAAAATATTCTTTCTACAGAACGTTTTTGAGTACTAGCCTTCAACCAAGATATCCGACGACATACACGACATGTGTTCTAAGCCAAGTCAGTGAAATGACTACGAGAGAAAATATCATGTTAGGGCTTTATCAACTTTCTATTGGACCAACCAATTACATGTTTAACAAAGCCCTGAGTCAAGCTGAAATTTGTGTTTAGCTTTCATCAAATCAAAATAATTTACTGTCTTGAGCATATTCTGGGTATCATCAACATGATCAAACTAACTTTTAATTCAGCAAAGTGTTTACTGAATAAATTAAATTGATGTTTATACTTATCAAAAAAACTTGACATTTGACTTTCTGGGAAATGCTTGATACGCTATTGTGTATGCGCTCGTGCATATTCTACTATATGTATAGTATGCATGTATATATGGCTGAATGTGCTCGACAAAAAAGCTTCATTCAAATAGATTATACAATTTCAAAGCTAAATTAATTACTAGACTATGTAGCGTTTTAAGATGCTCCCAGAAAGCTGTTGATACGCTTACAAGTACTTTATTTGTGTTTCTTCTCCTCCCTAACAATGGCCGTATACATTTCTCTCCGCCTACAATTGACATCAAACTTGGAACCAAGCTCCATTGATACATTGGGAAAATCTTATATCTCAACACTAAACATTAAAAAGTTATTTATTGAAACAATGAGCTAAAAATTCGTGTTTTCTACTAATTAAGGTAAGGAGAATATGGTAAAAAGATCTCAGCCTTAAAACACATGAGTAACTTTTTAAGTTCTCATGTGTGTCTCTTCGTACTTTAAGTAGTACATATATATTACATGGCACCTGGGAATCATATTGTGTGATGACCAAGAGTTTACTTCTTTATCGTCGAAATTTTTACAATGTCCAGAAACAGAATTTCTTATTTTTATCGGATTTTCCACACTCTAGTTAATATGAATAGGGAGTTTTTAGTACGATACGCAATTTGAAACTCTAAATTCAAATTTACATAAATTAATAAAAGCACACATTAAAATTCATGAAATTTACAAATTGTTTCGTAAAATAATTTTGTAGTGATGGAAACGTGAACAGTAAAGTTTTGCTTAGTGATCCTGAGTGTGTAGATGAAACTCTGTTCCGAATATGAAACCAATCGGTTTGGGAAAGAAAGAGACTCTTGCATTGTAATTTTATCGTTTGATTACTCAACTGTAATACAATTTGTGAATCAAAACTGAGCCCATTGATATTAAAAAATTTTGGAAGCTCTTTCATGTCAAAAGTCTTGTTTCAAATAAACACATTAAAATTTCAAAGTAGGCACCGAACTAATTAAATCGTAGCGCGAATATGCCATTTTAAAATGTATAACATACTGAAAATTTCTAAAGTAATTCAATTTTGTAAGCCTTTATTTTTCCATCTGACATATCAATCATGGGAAAACATGCCTTGATATCTCAACAAAAGTTATGTGCTAATAAGTTTGAAGTCAAATAAGAACAAAGATAATCATTCTAATTTTTTCGCAAGAATTAGATAGGTACTTTAATTGATCAATCATTTTCAAAGTGTGCTGTTTAGAAAAGGCAGACAGTAGCCATTTGAGAAAGTTGTAGTGAGCATAAAATGAAAGCTGTTAGAATGACTCACTCATTTATGTATGTAGACTTGACTTAAAATCAGTTTGGAAATTGTATAATATACATTATGCAGATTTCTCCAGGGAAAGATGTGTAGGTAGGTATATGTTCTTCAAATATTGAAATAATACTAGAGAAAGATTGGATGGAAGCACATGTTTATCCACGTTCATTGTTTTAAGCTAGAATTTTCCGTTTTAGTAAATTAAAGTATGTATGTCTTCATCAATATTTAGTAATAATAAACTTAATTGCATAAAGGTTTGTTGTTTGTTATGAACAGCTTTGTAAACGTACATGCTTCTGAAAGATGTAAGTATTTCTTGCTTTGTTTAATACTTGTAATACTTTTCCTTATTACTACTCCATATAGACTTCAAAGGTATTTTATGCGGCCGTTGAAATTTGGGCAAGTTTAGGCAATCTCGTCAGTATGTAGGATAGTGGTCGAATTCACATTATGCCTTTTCATCTTTTCTCCTGTATTTAACTGCTACTGACTTTAAAAAAATATTTTTGATAAAAAGCTGCCAACAGAAAAATAATTTTTGGGAAATTGCTGCTGTATAAACCATTTGATAACCACCCGATTATAATTTAAGATATTATTATTATGCAAATCAAAAATAACGAAACACGAATTACGGTTACATATGTAATAACTTTGTGATCAAAACGTTTACAAAACAGTAAATAGCTTGAACATATTGTAAATACTGGGTAAACGGATGTATAAAATTCACTCGAGCTTTAATTTTTTTGCATGACTTGGCATTACAAGGGCTTACATTGCTGTTATGTACTAGTAGTGCTTTTTGGCTACCGATTTTAAACTAAATCTTTCCTCTACGCGGCGTTACTTTTTCATACGATTATTAAAACTTGTTTACTCATTGTCAAAATTTCCGTGAATAGACAGACGTCTTTGAGTGATTATAATTCTTTCTTATTTTGCAAACCAGCAGGTTAGTTTTCTCACTTTGGTGAAAAATATATACTTTCTCACGATGTCTTATGAAAATCCGATTATTTAAATAAGCAAAAGTGAATACGAGCTTATGTCTTGCATTTACAATAAGCTACCAGCAACTGTTTGTGGCTTAATTTCTATGCAAGGACAAAGTTGCGAATGTGATCGTAGGTTGTTCAGTTCAAAATTTCCCATTTTCCGTTGGCAATACTATTTATGCTGCCAATGAACAATTTGTAGTGATCAACATATCAGTTAAATCATTATTTCATGCTCTTTCTGTATGCTATTGAAATGTACTTTTGTTTATTTATTTGTTTATTCATCAAAAATCACGGTAACAAAAACATCAAACAACATGAATTTTATGTGATTTTTTTACTTTAGGACAAATTTTATTGGTATAGTGTTTTTTGTCTTGTTTTCAATGTAAAATTGTGAAAATGGTTGGAAATAAAATCCCATAGACACTGCTTTATATTATCAGTATGCAAATTGAGAGTTGGTATTATTGTTTTAAAAACGGTTATGTCAGATTGAGTAAAAAACTGCAAACTTGACAAAGTAATTATCGCTCTTTTAATCGTTTAGTGAGTCAGGTAGATAGTATGATTGGTATATGAGTCGGTTTAGTGTACAAAGCAATAAATGTACATTTAACATTTTCTCTTCGGTCTTCAACGTCAATTGCTGAATCATTGCGAAGAAAAAAATAAAAGACAAATAGCAAGCAAACTAAAAAAATCTCGACCATTTTTGTCTGGATAAAAAATATCTTATGGTTTGAATTGCGACTATGGACAACACATACATTTATAATGATGAAGTAGAGACAGAAAAAATCCTTGTTCTGGTGACAGAAATATGACTAACGGCCTAAAGTTTAAGGTATTTAAAACTAGTGTAGTTTATGTTTCCTAAAAAGGTCTACCATTCCTTACAGGGCAATAAATTTTCTTCTAATTGGGTGAAAAATAAGCGTGAACTTTAACTATAATTATGTAGAGAATTTCAAAGAGTTTATGCTCAACCTTGTTAAAATAATGTCACGTAGTGTAAAATGCGAAATTTTGAACTGAACGACCCTCGTATGTTGTTTGATGAAGAGTGTAAAGAAAACACTCACGTTTGGGAACATTTGCATACAATGCCATTAAGTACGTAAAACGATTTTTTTCCTTTTGAAGGTTGCGTACAGTACGGTTTTGTGCAAATTGTACAACAATAACGACAACAATATTAAATAATTTACAAGAAAAACGTAATTACTTAAGTACCTTGATAAGGCGAACAATGTTGCCAGCATGAACATAGCAAGGTGGCACCAAGTCCTCCAATTTGGTTGAGGCCGAAAGAGACATTTCGTTTTTGTCTGCGGAAGAATAGCAAGTCGCAAGAAGACACACAGCACGAGCAACGCCAGACGTTTTCTTTGTAATAATCTCTTCTGCATACACAGAATGGTCATCACCACGAAGCTCTCCTCCACCGCCGCAAACTCCTCCGCAGCTACTACTGCCTCCACCATCGCCATCTCCAGCCGGTTGAGTTAACTTTCCAGGACCGGGACTTTCGTTCAGAAGTGGTATCAACGACAAGTCCTACAAATCCGTTAGGCTTCGTTAAAAACCTAAATATCTATTACGCGCTTCATTTTTACACATCATGAACAAGTGCGGGAACAAAAGTGTACACACACAAGCACCACACGAGGAAAAGAACTTGCTTTCATTATCAGATTGCGAAGAAGAGTTTTCTAAAAACTGTCTAAGAGAAGCATCATCTCTAGATTTCTCTTTTTACCTTGTCATCCTCTGCCGTTTTGCTGGCAGGCGACTTTTCAGGAACGACGTTTGGTGATACGAGGGCAGGAGACGCGGCTGGGGCGGTGTGAATCTTTGGTGGACGAGATCTTGGCCAACACTCTTCTAATCGAAGTTGTATTCCTGCGAGTACTGCGGCCTCCTCCTTGCTACATGGTAGGTTTCCACTGACAACTAGTCTCTGCATCTATAATTGCAAGTACGAAAATTGATGTTGAGAAGTGGTTTTCTCAAGCAGTTTTATTAAAATTTAAAAACAATAAAAACTAAAAGTCTGCGTATTATCCTTACTTCCCAATATTCCGTTTCGATGGCCTCAAGAGACTCCAGCTCGTGTGTATCCTCTTCCAGAAGCTGCTTAATTGGAGGTAGAATACAGAGTAAAAAATGACAACAATTAAAAAATATGTAAAGAAATTTATTTTTTAAAAGAAAAGAAACAACTATATGTTAAGTTAACTAACCAAAGCTGGACAAAGAATGCGTATGTGATCTGCCCATCTTAGGTAGGGTGGACCACACGAGGAAACTCTAGCAACGAAATCTTTCAACTCTTTAATGACACTACTTCTTCCCTGTGGTCGACACGTTGTCACCCAATCCTTAAAAGAAAGTTTACATTAGAATTGGTAGGCGTGTTTCTAAATTCTTAGAATAACTCGTCTTTCAAAACATCAAACATTGGAATACGTTACTTTCAAAAAAGTTACCAATCGGGTAAAACGAAAAACAAAAGAAAATATTTTTTATTAAAAAATGAAAACAATCCGCTTATTTTGTATGATTTTCACAAAATGTATTAGAGTAATACAAGTAAGTTAATGAAATAAATGGTTGCGTAGGTTTATCGTCAATCTATCCCAATTGAAATCGTCTCGGTATATTTTCAACATGATCAGTTTAAATGGAAAACTAAAATGTATACTATAAACAGCATGAAAAAGCATGTGCATTGTATGTGACTGCAGAGCAACGTTTTTAAAAATACAAAGCAAAAAGCAAATATAAGTAAGTAGCATAAACCAGTTTTGGAGCTTTTGTTCAACTGTATTACTCTTTTGTTTAAACCGCTGCTACACGTAATTGCTACTGCATTTCAAAAACCTAAAACCAGTGGCCACTGATTGAACATTTTTATTTTTTATTGTTTAGAGAATCAAGTATCAATACTTTGATTAGAATTGCTTGCGAAAAAGAATAAGCTACCGCATTGAAGCATGCAATGATTTTGGGAATATATGTCAACATGTTTTTTGGTCGTATTAAAAAAAGAATAAATAATAACCGATTTTTGTAATCACACAAGATGAATAAATAAATATATAATGTGAGATTTGTTGTACGTTGGAAAGGTAGCTAAAATGTATTACTTCTACAAATAGTAGTACAGCTCGATGAACCATGGGCATGTCCGAAATAAAGATGCTGTCATGGCGACGACAGGCTGAGCTGGCAGGAGAAACGGAACTTCTTCTGCTGATGTCGCCCCCACCCCCTCTATCATTGCCGCTGCCTGCAGCGGAAAGTTTTTCTTCGAACGGACTAATGCCCCGTGAAAGTGCTTTCGGAGAGTGAGGTGTTAGTAGACCAGGAGAAGGTGGTGGAGGAGGAATGGGAGGTGGCAGCACGGAAGGAAATCCGCGAACGGGGCTTGATGGACTAAGCAGATGTGCTGAGCTCGGGATCGGCAAAGTTGGCGAGGTAGGTGGTGGAGTGGTGGAATACCCTGAAAGTATCAGTGGTAATGGAGCATCAAGAGTAACTTTTGGCACAGATCGGGAACGAGGCCGAGGTGATGAGGGGGGTATCGCGGGTGGGGAAGGAGGCTCTATTGACGTGTCTAGGAAGTCAGGAAGATTTTGAAGACGTCTTTGAAATGCTAAAATCTCATCTTCAGGAGTGTCTTTAGATGGAGATACTACTTCTGGCGCAACATCTAATGACCGGTTGCGACTTAAGCGTCTCGTCTTCTTTTGGTGCAAACTCCCAAAACGGAAGGACTACAAAAAAACGCGAGTTTTATTAACACGTTTATTAGAGTATTTTACTAGGTCTCTTTATTCTTTACGCACCTGCTTGGCTAAGAAAGACGGAGATGTTGCTGGCGTATTATTCTGACTACTTGGCCCACTGCCACCGCCGCCATTTCCACCGTTGTCTCGATGCAAACTTTCCCTTGACGTTGCCGACCTAAGTGCAGCAAGAGGGAGAAGACCAAAAATGGAGCTCTCCCTAGGTTTTAAACTGACTTCAATCGACAACTTTTGGCTATCCTCAGATTTTTCCACGCTCGCCTCTTGACTGGATGATCTCCATTTTGAAAAGATTCCTCGTATGGTATTGCTCTTTTTGGTTGGAGACAGGGGCTGGGGATCAATCGGCGATGTCGTTTCTTCCAATTCATGAAGCACTAAACTCTCCTCACCTTCTGCAAGATTTGCTCCTGACACACAGTCTACAGTAAGGCTTACCTGTAACGCAGAGAAAAAATAGAACAATTACAGTGTCAAAGTAAACAATGGTGATATGAATTTTTAAAATCGTATTTGATTTTAAACACACCTGCCGTCTCCGTCTCAGCGTTAAAGGAACGGATTCATCTGTGCTTGAAGCTCTACTCCGAGATGTCCTTGACTCACCGGATAAAATGGAGAAGACCGAATGACCTGAATGACCCGAATACGCAGAGGCGAATGAGGCACGTGAGGCACAACTTTTCCACCTACGAAGGGCTAACCCCGTACTAAGAAGTCGGTGTAATAACAGTCTCAAAAGTATCGTTGGATGAATTATAGCTGGAAAGCATGTTTGGAATATTTTCACAAATGCTGGATCTAGTTCAGGTCCCCCAATGCTATCCCGACGACCTTTGTAAGGCAACAAATCACAATATTTTGTCCCTTCAAATGCAATATCAACTTTAAAATGGGCACAATTTATTTAATAACACTTTTGTTAAAAATAAAAATCAAACTGTATAATAAACAATATATTTCTCTTCAGATGTCTTACTTTCTGCAGAGTGTCTTCTGAAATGAAGGCCTGGCGAGAAGCAGTTGCGACTGGGACTTTGATTCAACCAACTTGATGATGACGGCTCACGCAAGTAAGGGGAACCCGGAGCAGCACTCACCTTTTTGGAGAATTAACAAAAAAGAAAATGGAATAATGTAGTTTCGTGCGATATCCTTTCTTATACACAGGTGCAATCCTACCTGTCCTTTCAAACTTTCTTCGTCTACTTCTCTCTTCCTCCCTCTCACTCTCTCACTCTCTGTCTCTATCTCTACATCTTACAACCTCTGACGACTAACTAAGCCAAATTTAGATGAACAAACAGCTTAAATACAAGATATATGTGTACTAGTAAAGTAGCCGCAGCAACTTTCTCGCTGATAAAAAAAAGTAAAAAAAAATAAAAACAGTTTGGATGCTATGACGATCCCAAGTATATATTCTGTTATTATTATGCATGCACACAAATCAGAGTGAAGTATCTCAGCAGACACATGAGGACTGCTGGTAGAGACTTGCCTTCCAAAAAGTTTCAAAATGATATGATGATGATGCTTCCAAAATAGCATATTGTTATAGTAATAATAATAATAATATTCCTCTGCATACTGCTGCTCGTGTACTGGTACTTTGTATAGAGCTATAAATACAGGGAAAATCACGGACCCATAATAATTCATGGAGAATATTATGAGTACTAGACGTTCGTAAACAAAACCATAAGAGAGCGTGGATACAAAAGAAATATTATTAGATTTACATGACTGCCAATCATTTGATGAACAAACTTTCTCAGAGCATGCTAACTTGTATTGTTTACGCTTGAAATGTGAAAAGGGGAAGAGAAAAAAGTGTACTTTGTTCCCATTCTCTTCCTCCCTACATTGCTGTTGCAATGTTCCAAACGGTTTTTTTGCAACGTTGCCGTGCTATGACTACTTTCTCCTTTGCATCTTCTTTAATGCATGCGTTCTTCTACTTTCTTTTAGATCCACTTACGTGTACGCTGCTGTGTGTGCTGCTGCTGCTATTTATGTCCAATCGAAATTTAGCAGAAGAAAGTTGATAACTATTAGTATTTTTTGTTTTAATAGAGAGATAGAGAGAGTAACAGCCAAACATGGACGATTATAAGAAGAAGATACTATATTCACCGCTCTATTTTTTTAAAAGAAAATAATAAACTGATTTATGCTGTATAGAAACTTCCTTCTCTTCTTCCTTTGTATACACCTATACTTGCTAATTCTGTAGAAATGCGGTATATCACGGTATGGTAGTGAGGATGGTGAAAAAATATCCCGTGAAATGCGTGGGAATAAGGAAAAAACTAATAAAAAATGTGAGTAGTGCAGACTTTACTTTTTAAAAGAACATAAAAAATTGTTCATTCATTATAAAAAACCAATATGAAACTTGACGCCTTATTGTCTGGAATAGCATAAAAAAGTTGAGTTTCACATTTCAACTCTTACACAGTTACACATGAATATACATGTTAGTTTTCTATTGAAATGGGGAAAATGGATGACTTGAGCGAAGAGACTTTATATTTACAAGAACTTGTAAAGAAACTTGGTTATTAGTGACTAATGAATAATAATAATAAAATAATGATATACTATTCAAATAATATGCAATATGACTGGTTGTATGATGATGGTGATATGAATGAGTTATTGAGATGAAAGTAAGTATACGTATTGTATAGTATTTCTATCAATAGAATGTATATATGCACGTGCGGTATATAAACTATCTATTAGAGCACGATATAATGACAGACATTATTAAGGTGTGTTTGTAAAATATAGAAATATTTTTGGTAAAATGTTTATTTATACATACGCAGGAAGGGAAAGGTGTGGCAAATCGATTGGCTACCTCAAGAGATTTGAGAACCCTGATAAGGGTCGACTCCACTGACATGGCAATCACAGGTGGTAAATTGCCACTTCCAGCATGAGGATGACCCAACACCGGTGGAGGAGTTGAGCACGTCCACGTAATGAACAGGTCTTCATTCCCTAGATTTCCACTGGTGAAAGTTGATTCATCTGAATAGAGTGATCAGGTAAAAAAAAGTGAATATCAGTTTTAGAGGTGGGCCAAGTGGACAGCCAACGTCAAGTGTGTATTCTTTCTACAAGTAGAAACGTCAGTTGTGTTTACAATAATTTATTTTTCGTTGTTGACTTTGAGAGTGATGGTTGCTGAAATTTAGTCATTTGGTACACCATGGGGTGTTTTAAGGTAATTTTACTTGCTGAAAATGCTAGTATTATTTTAAAGAAGCATTTTTATAGTGCTGTTTAATGGGTAAAGGCTTGTGGTAGTCGTTACATGATTTCTGTATACCCTCTCGTGTCTCAATTAATTTTGAGTGTAATGTACATTTCGCCACTAACTAAGCAATTTTTTATGGTCATCATTATAAGCTGGCTAGCGGGACACCACCAAACTCTATTTGTCATGAACAGGAAGCTTATTAACTTTGACGCAGGTGGGAAGTACATCAGTTGTGCTTTCGTGGCAAAAAAAGTGGGCATGAAGTTTTTGCCATGTTATCCTTTCACAATCAGAGATTGCTACTGTTGTTCTTTTGCAGGTTCTCAGATTGGAAATGCGTACGTAGTAAACAACTGGTAGCCCAATCTCCACAATCTTTTTGATGGAATTGAGGAAGAAGCTGTCATGAACAAAAATGTTGTCTTGGGCGGATTTCTCGTTAGTAGTTTTGTCTATGATGGAGTGTGTACCTTGCGTACATGCACAACAAACTCACTCGCCATTTCTGAAGAACGATTGTTTGATTGAGCAATATCAAACAATCCACTTTTTTGACTAACCTGCTGTGATGAGATCAAAGACACTGACACGGAGAGCAGACCGGTGATGAAGTCCTAGGTACACTAGAAGTCGCGCAGCATGATGCTTTACGTAACGAGCAAACAAGGTTGTGTGATTCGTGTAGAAAAACTCATCTGCAGGGAGAAGAAGGGGAGGTAGGGCGTCCGCAACCCCGGCATCTATTAATGGTTTATGGTGAGCAGTGTCTAAGGCTAGCGTCGCCAGGATTTGCAGAACCAAACAAAGCAGTTGCTGAAATTTTCAAGGAAAATACAGGGACAATTTAATTTTTAAAATTTAAAAATTTACTAGTTTCCAATACTCAATATATGTCCATACAATGAATGGTTGGGGCAAAGTAATAGACTTGTTGAAGTGAAGTAAGAAAAGGGTTCAAAATTCAATACAATCCTAGTTTTAAAAAACTATTCAATTAAAAGGTAAACGAAAGGAAAGTTCTTTTCCAGATTGTTTGTTTGTTGAAGACTCTCGAGAAGACAATGTGATAAAACTTTGATCAGCGAATGAAATGTTGAAAGAGAAAAATAACAATGTACTTACTGGATCATGCGTGGCGTCTAGGGCGGCGATTAAAATCCGAAGAGGCGCTTCACTTACTAATGACTTTTGGACGGCAGGTGAATGAACAAGAAAGACGAGGAGACGAGCACTCAGAAGTTGCAAGCAGTGAGCACTACATGCTCTTCTCCTGTTATAAAAATAGTAATAAAAATCAATATTTTTCCTCATGTAAATGTGAACCTAATTTTGAATATGTACATGCTTATGTTAGTGCTTTGCTGTGTTACTTTAGGTTATCCATATTTAATTATATACATGTAAGTAAATACATATATTGTATGAATTAAACAATTAATTATATGATCTCAAGTTCTGTTGTGGAATTAATGTGTTCTTGTAAGCACACCACGGCAATAATTTAATTTGATCCAACGGTTAAAACAAAAAATGAAATATTAATTTAGAACGTAACCTTCTTCCCAGCATATTTTTCTATTGTCTTTGATCCCAAAAAAGCTAATATATAAATGCTTGTATTGTAGTGCAGACTTTCCCTTTTCCATTTTCCCCTGATCCTGTAAAGATATGAACAAACTTTAAAACAACAACTGCCCTGTTATTTTCGTGCTACCAGTTTTCTTTGTTTTTGTAGAATTAGCGATGTAACTACTTTTCATGCTGTACCATTGGAGATGCCTACTTTCATACTTCACTAACGCTAGTGTTATTGCATAGTGTTGGATACATACTTTTCAGAGTACTTTGCTACAATCGTCTGTTTGTCTGAATGACACACAATTTTTTAAAAACTCGTCTGGGCTGACTATCTTCAAATTTGGTAAGCTGGCAGGTAGTTAACATTTATGAAAAAATGGCGATAACATTTTATGATCTGAATATCTTGGGAATGACTATCTTTCTTTTTACAGGCATGACAAAGGTATATGCAAATTATCTCAAGCGTGAGTGACATTGAGAGAGGGAAGCCAAGGATCAAAACGGCACGACTTATTCATTTAAATGCTTGATCTTCTAAACCCCACTAAAATCTACCGACTGCATTGAGTTATCTTGTTTTCTACGGTTAGCGCTACTTTTGCACCTCTCGGTTTAACAAGGTTTATTAGACCATCTTCATTCAACCTATACATGAAAATTTCATGGTAGAAGGGAAAGCACGTAATGATATTACATTCACGTCAAGTTAATTCTTTCTCGATGTACAATGTGAATTGCAACTCAAGTTCGCGCAAGGGGAAGCACAAAATGGATATCCTTAATCAACCTGCTCTCTTCAATTTCTTCTCTACTTTCCAACAGATCACACTTCACATCCAGTTGCAAACTCAATCTGTACAGTAAACTCAATGTCTTTCAGGTACAACACAGGTAACAAAAAAATACTCAATGAATGTGAGTGAGCTCATTGACATTGAAGCATGAAGAAATCACTTCAGAAAAAAACTCCACAATACACGGAAATGAAACATGGATGCAGCAAGTAACGTAATCTTCTCCTAGTTTGCTTCGACAAAATTGAGAGACAACATGTCTCTACTACACAAAATGATTAAACGTGTGTTTTAAATAAACCAAATGTACTTTGGCTACTGTAAGTTCAAGGAAATTAAATATTGAGCTGAATAACGTACGCTTCTACTTTTCTCACCTGATTGACGGCGTGCACGTTTGACGAGATCCTATCGTCCGTTTGTACAAAGTCACGGCATTATGGAGTATATTAACAATGGGTCCAACAGCAGGTTCCAGTATATCTGTGTGAAAACATTGGAATATGTGTAAAGTAAAACATTTGTATCCTTAAACATTATCTATTTTACAAGCGCAGTAGAATTTGTTCCAACAGTAGAAAAAACTGTCAAACGTCTTGACTGCGAATGCCTACCATTAACAAGCATTGAACCTCCGTCATATGTATGTATGTATGGGCATCGATATTAAGCAAAGTGTCTGTAAAATTTATTGCCGTGGAAACAATTCTTTCGAAGACGACTGCCGACATGTAGTGAACACCAGTGAGACATACAGAAATGCCCGGCATTGCATTCAAGTTTAATAACTCTGTTATTATTATTATTATTATTATACTGCATTCATACTCTTGGTCAGTTGAACAGCTCCATGAATAATACATGGTCACCATCAGTTTAGTCTGACGGGAAAACTGTGAGAGTGAACTTATTCATTGTCCTTAACCACACAGCCAAGTGGCATGTGTTTCGTAAATACTTTTAGTGTGGGTACACAGTCCTCGAGAAACACATTATTTAGTAATCTGTCCGTACGGTTTAGCTATTTCTGTTCCTCGTATCACTTTCACTCTTGTCCCGAGTTCTACTGATAGGTTTACGGGGGAAATGGAGTGAAACGAGGAAACGTAAAATTAGAAATGAAAATGAGATATTAAGAATTAAACTTGATTCGCCAACAAATCCTTCCACATATGTACGTGCTACGTTTATTTGAACCTGTAGTAATATCATCTTCATACATGGGACAGGACATGCAGAAGCCAGAAATTGGAAAGCAAGCATATTTTTACCTAGAATTTTTGTGCTCCAACAACAGACAACTATACACTATTAAGTTACTGCTGAAGCCAAGCACGCCCATAACAAACCACATGTAGCCCATTTTACTAATGTGAATATTTTCATCATGTTTTTTTCTGTATTTTAAAAATAAAAGTGTGGAAATAGAATTATCACGTAATATAACCTACAGTGTAATAATGACATTAGAAATATAAGTCACGGATTCGCTTCAAGTGGTTCCGTCCTTCCACTTTCAACACAATAGTCATCATCATGGTTATATGACCTAGGGTTATTGCTGCTGTGCTACGAACCGTAGCACATGATGCATCCAGCTAAAAGCGTTCTTCACCTATTTTCATTGTAGTCTCACGTGGCAGATTTTGGGAAAACGAGTGAATAGGTAAAATGAGCTAGGTGAACGTTCAACTACACCCCAGCAGTGCAACTATTATTCATTCAAATAGCCACTGGGACATTGCATTTCATACGCCACTAATTTACTTTCCATAATACGTACAATGCACGTCGTCCCTAATCTCTCACTTTCTCCATCACCTACCATTGAAAAGAAGTACACCAATGCGGTCGGCTTCCAGCGTACGTATACATTTCTCTGACAAGGTTGAGTGCATTTCGATTATTTCTCACAAAGCACTTGTCCTTCCATGTAGTAACCAACGTCAACGCACGTTACTTCCAACTTTCTCGTTTCCAAAAAATAAATTTCATGCATGCATATTATTTAACATAAACCAAAAAAAAACACAAAAAAATTCACTCGCCAAACCAGGTGGTAACGCTACTTTCAACATTTATTTATTGCAACGTCAACATCTGACATTGTTCAAAAAAGGTGAAAGCTACATAAAAATAACGACACAAAGTACATACTAATAATAATAATAATAATACAGTAGGCACACGACACAAGTAGACACTTTCGCAAAAATGAGTGAGGGCTTATAGTAAACTTGTGTGTGAAAGAAAAATAGATACATGTGTAAAGTTTCTTTTTCTGTGTGTGTCCGTCTGTCGCTTACAATCCTTCTGCACGCAGGTACTCACCATCATTGTCAAGAAGGAGACAATGTCATAAAACAAAAGTAAGGAGAACATAACATTGGTAAAGGTTTGTATATATGTACTATATAAAATGTATAATACCACGTATGTATCATCCATTCTACCGACCTTTAACTTGCTATATAAATTCAGCAATTTTTATTTACCCCAGCCTAGCAGCTACCTAACATCACATCACACACACATCTATTAAACATTTGATTGCCTACCTAGAACTTGCCTGGTATAATATATCCCTACGTATAACAGTGTGTATCCATCGCTGGAAAAAAAGCCGAAAGGAAGTGAAACAAAGAAAACAGAGGATAAGAAAAAAACGTGTCTGTTGTCTTGTTTTTGTTGTTCTGGTGGTGTACAAGCTCGAGAGAGCAGCGTACACAATCGTAGGTTTTTGGGGAGTTGCGGGGAAAGTTAAAAAAAATAGAGTCACACAGACTTCCGTGACAAACAGATATCGGTTAGATAAATTTTTCATGGTTTCGATTTAGATGGGATAAATAGTTCTTCTGTCTGCCACTGAAGAGATATATATACATGCATTCAAGCATAGAGCATGAAATAGTAGAAGCAGTAAAATAGCACACATACACATACACACACACTCACACACATGAAAACGACGAATATCATCATGCCATATATTTAAATATATTAGAAATGTATGTGTTTTTTGCCCTGCCCCCACTTAAGTAAGAAAATAGATAGGTAAAGGCCATCACGCATTCAGGCCATGCAACAACAACAAAAAAGTATCATAAAATAATATAATGCCTGTTTGTGTCGTCAACAATGTGTTGTGTGTGGATCAGAGAATGTGTGTGTGTACTACTACTACTAGTAGTAGTAATACTACAATGAAATGCATTTAAATATACGGGACAGTAGAACAAGAAAAAAACTAAAAGTCAAACGAACCAAAAAAAGTGATGGTGTGACGACGACGACGACTACTACTACGACAACAACGACCACGATGATGATAAAGAAAACAGGGGGAAAGGAGAGACAGAAAAAAATAAAGGAAGTTTAGAAGACATTTTGACCGTCACTGCATGTAACAACAACATATTATTATTTTTTGTACAACTATCTCCAATGGACGTGTGTTTGTGTACGTAATGTTTGACAATGCTATGGTCGTCGGTGTTGTTGTAGTAGTAATAGATAAACAAGTACTACTACTACCTTACTACTATTTATTGTCCTACTATATATTGTTGTTGTGACGGGAATCATGAAGGCACAAAAAAAATAAAAAACACACGTATATTTTAGAATGTGTTGTTTATACAGAGTGTAAAAAAAATTGTAACACGTACATACATACGTACGTAAAAGTAACATGCTATACCCAATGTAGGTAGGTAGGTATGTATACTATAGAAAAAACGCAAGGAGAAAAGGTGCATGTAAAGAGGAAAAAAAGAGTGGCAGTTTAATATGTATGTATGTAGGGACGTATATATGTATTTACTTATATTTATTTATTTTAGGCATGGGTATAAGTGAAAGCGAGCAGAAGGATATTACACTGTTGTTGTAGCCGCCTACGTCAGATAGACTTTCAATAGATGGATAGATAGATGGCTTTTACTTTACTACTGCAGCAACACCATTATCGTCTGATATTGTGTTATGTGATGTTTTGTTATGTGCACGGTCTGGTTGACTGTTGTTCTATAATGCAAGATGAGCATGAGTTTTTACGTCATGTATATGCGCTAGCTATGTACATATGCAATTTTTGGAATTGAAATAGCTTGGTCCCTTCGGGCTATTTTTTACATGTTTTTTTTCTCTCCATCTTCCATTCTCTGTCAGTGTAACTCGCTAAATCTAGAGAATAAAAAAACAAAGGTGCATAATACCTAGATAAAATATCTTGTGAAACTAAGCGGCGGTTCTTGTACTGGCGGTGGTGGAGATGGTGATGGCAAAAAGGGGAAATGTTTACATCTTGAGTACATCCAGTGATACTCTCTCTCTCTCTCTCTCTCTCTACCTATCTTAATCTTCCGGAACAGCCCAATTCATTTCTCGATTTCACCACTCCCATGTTACTTTCCCTAAAACAACATTTTTATTGTTGTAAACTTGCAGAGGAAAAGCCATTGGAAGTGGTCACCAGAGGAAGAGCGGCAAATTTAACAGGAACAACGGATACTGTCAAACATTCAATCAAGCTCTCCAGTTCCAACAGAATGAAACAACTGGTCAAGTTGCTTGCATGTATATACATACATATAAATATATACGTATTATTATTATTATTACTATTCTTTTCCAAACTGTATGTGGTTGTTGAGAACGCAAAACGATTATGGCTACATGATCAGATCAACATGAAACATATGTATGCTGATTGTTAGAAATGATGCAATGAAAAAGGGAAAAAAGCTCTATCTGTAATAAGACGAACCATATCACTATTACTCTCCCTTCTCAATAGACAAATAGATAGATACCCTGTTCTAATACTCTTTTTCAGTTACTTGTTTGAGCACAAAAGAAAATTTACCTGATCAAACCAAAAAGGAGAGCTTTTACACAATGCCTTGTAAAAAACCTTGCATGTAAACGTACTTTTTTATACATGTTGGAAGTCTTTTCAGCTCTATTGCGTCCCATAATCCACTTCTCATCACATCCAAGTTTTATTGCAAATGGAATACGTCGGTCGTTGATGCGTTCATGGCGAAATATCCAATTACTCTTTTTCAAACTGTCCACTTTATAAATTTTAAACGAAATTCCAATTTCGAAGACATCACCAACAATAAACAGGACATGACTATATCTTATACATTTTTTATTTGAGCAGTGCATACTCATAGTCATTTATCAATTGCCACCTATGTTCCTGTTTTTCTCATAAGTCCCAAATGGAAACCACCATGTAGGTAATATTATTATACAATAGCCTTACACCACCAGACAGATTACATATGTTCAGCCAGCCAACCGGGTTGTTCATCTCTCCATTCTTTTTTTTATCTCTCTTCGTCAGTCACCATATAAACATTTAAACTTTTCTGGACAACAATGCTGTAAAAATTGCACACGTGGCTGTGCATATACGGATATATGCATACTCTGCTCATGAATTTCTCTCCCTTTCTAAATACCAGTTCACTCTGCTTATTCCGTGGACAATTGCTTATATTTACCAAAAAGCATGTTTGGCTGCCTGTTACAACTAAACATGTTGCGTACTACATACGTAATAGAAAGAAAAAGAAATGCTCGTGGTGTAGTTTGGTCAAAAGCTAAAGTTTAACTTTGTAGAATGTTTTCACCGTTGTTACTGTGAACTATTCTAGTTTATTTAAGTGTCAAACGCAAACATACTTTATATTTTGATAAAAAATACAGTATGCAAATACAATTAATAATAACTTGCCAATCGCGTTTAAACTTGACCAAAGTAATGCAGTACTTTTTTACTTTAAAAAATGACTATGCTTATACGTATATGGTGTATAATAATAATGATAATAATAATAATATGCATGCTTTGAAAAAATTGGAATATTAAAGAGCATTTCATTCAACTCACCTAGTATATCCTGGTTGGCAAAAACTTTTGGGGTTTTGAAGGAGACATCTTTGGATTTACTTCGCAGCAGCGGCCCTTTTCCCATAATGCCGCCATTATTCTTGGACACAAATACTGATCCGCGCTGCTGACCCGAGTAGCCCGTTGTCAGTCCATATGACTGACTTGTGAGATTATTGCTTGGACAATGCTTATCAGAATCAATATCCCGACTGCAAGAATAAAAACATACAAAACATACATTACTATTTTTGCACACAAAAAAATAAAATCAATATTTAACTCACTAAAAATAGCGGTTTATTAAAAGGGAGAATATGCTTAACCAAAAAGTATGTACTACACAAATAAAACATTTAGTATCATAGCACAATGGTAAAATAGCATAAATTGTTAAACTATTATACACTCAAATAGTATCTCATCTCATATATATATAGTAAGCAGCTTGAACATTAGCTCTCAAAAATGATGTTTTGATGACCAGAGTAAATGCAAGGGCGTGCAATATATCTTCACATAGTCCCACACGTACGAAACGACGAACATCTTCAGAATACTAATGTGAGCATTGCATTGCCATATATACTTTACCCAAAAAATGCTTCCGCTTCTTTTTTTTACTTATCCTATCATCATCAGGTAACACATGAATACAATGTAAGTAAGAGGAAAAGAGTTAGAAAAAAAAACAAAGTTGCAGTAACAATGATAATAATATTCGTTCTCGTCGACTTCCCAATTTTTTCCACTTTACTATCATATGAAGACATCATCATCACTTTCCCATTTCAACGTCTCTTTAGGCTAAACACCTATAGGAAAAATACATACATCTACATACATATATATATACTTCAAATCCCTTTCCCAAAAAAAAAGAATTTTCATCTTGTTTGTAAAAGAATGCAACCAACTTTCGATCATCCGTCAAACCTGCTTTTTCCATTTGTCGATCTATCTCTATTTCTTGACTCGCTCAAAGTCATGCTAAAAAAGATGAACACATTCCTCACATATTATTAACACGTATTCAAAAACATACATTGGTAATAATATACATTCATTCAGACATTACACAGTACATATTATGGGCAATACCATATGACAAAAAAGCGGAACGGAAGAAATAAGAAGAAGAATAAAAAAGAAAAATATTTTTGAATGTAATTTCATGCATCAAAACTTTCCCTTTCCTTGAGTGTGTCTTCCTGTTCTATCTAACTGAGAACTTTTTTTTTCTCGCTCTCTCTCTCTCTTCCTTTCTTTCTTTATTTTTTTTCTGGTGAGAGATAATGCTCCTGCTGTTGATACTCTTCCTGGTTTACAATATTTGCATCAGTTTGTGTACATGTACAGTATACAACAGCAAAAAAACCAATTGCTTAATAGTGTTTCTTTCTGATGCCACTGTTTGCCCTGTTCAATGTACGTTATCTCACAGAAAAGTTGAACTCTTCTTCTTCTTCTATATAAATATATGGTACCTATATACTTTTTCCTATTTATTTTTTCATATTTATAACATTTATTAAACATTACTGACTTTGAATATCAGCAGCAGACACAAGCTTTGTGTGTGTGCTTTCCATTACAACGTAGTAGGTGAATATGCACGTGATACTACGTTATACAACTTTGTTATTATTATTACGGCCACGTGTAGTTTTCATTTTCCCGTCTACTCCTGTTTCACATCTTCTTTTTTTGACGGAGACATTTCATTTTTCTTTTCATTCAACCTTTTAAAGTTTTTTTAGGACATGTCATTCCCCAAAAAAAATAAAACAAGTCAGCCTTGGTGGTGGTGGGAGTAGTAAAAAGAACTATTTCATGAGTTTGTCATAGGTAAATGACACAAGCCATCATTAACTTTCCCCAGTGTGTCAAAATTATTTTACTACTGTTATGCTAGCTGTCAAAAAATTCTAGTTTGTTCAAATAATATCTACAAAATGTAAACGATATATGTACAAATACCTACACAACTCTCAAACTTAAATTTAGCGTTTTTCCTTTTTTCCCTAGAAAAAAATATACAAAAAATAAGTTTGGGACACTGCACAATGTTCAAGTCATTATTTTTGTATCCTGCTTCTTTCCTGTGTATAATATGTAACTTGGCTACTACCAATTCGAATGAAATAATTGATTAGAAACGATTAGGTGCACATATTTCGCAAAAAACAAATCAAGTATTTACCGTTTGCCCTTTTGTATGTATGTACTTCTCAGGATTATTGTCTAAAAAGTGAAGGGTGATAACACGATGAAATTCACGACTGTAATAATAATTCAATCTCACGCCTGGTTTACCTACCAATCCATTCAAATTGATGACTCAGATTTCCTCGCTCTTTTTTCACGTTATTACCATACGTATAAACTTGTGTATCTTCAGTGCAAAGAAAAAACTTCTTTAGAAAGAAAAAAAATTCTTTTCTCTTTAGACAACTCGATAATATTGGAATGTTCTTCACACAAGCCAAAAGTCTTGTTAATATCAACCCAAATTTTGTAGGTAGAGAGAGAGAGAGAGAGAGTCACGCTGCCGGGAAGAAAAACCCCCAAGAAAAAAAAACATTTTACACAGAGGTTATAGAGAAGAGCACAAGAAATCACGATATTTCCTGATGGAGGAGACTGACTGGCTGCTGGTATGATATCAGGCTGAGCAGCAGAGCTGAAATCAAGTCGTTTCCCGTAAAACCTTTTGAAGTTCAACACTCGTTTTGCACCCAATAGTAATAACAAGCCTGACAGCAAAATTTGTAGTCACTACCACCACCAAGAACGAACACCATCCAAATCACTATAATATATATACGTTAGCACTAGCACATACAACTCGTACACATATAATTGTGTTCAGGAATGTGCTTTATATCTTATTGTTTTCTCCTCCTTCCCTGTTTCACTCGACTCGACTCTCCGCTCTCTCTCTCTCTCTCTCTCTCTCTCTCTCTCTCTCTCTCTCTCTCTCTCCCTCTTGCTACAGACTTTGTCTTTGTTTGCTTATATGACTTTCATGCGAGTGAGCTGATGGACAATAGCAAGATGGCAAAAAGGAACAGAAAACAAAAAGTAGCAACCAACTTCAACTACTACAAATAAAATGCCATAAAAATTTCAGAATTATATTCCTGCTCCAAACACAGCCACCACGGTACAATGAAAGCCAAATATACTGTACTACTAGTGAAGTAAACGGTAGATGGAGGATTACGTTTTGGACGAGAAAGAGAGTGAGACGTACTATAAACAGTTATTGTATTGTTGTTGCTGTTGTTGTTGTTGTAGCACAAACTCAGAGAGAGGCCATGGTCAGACCTCAGAAGAGTGACAACAAATAACGTGATGATCACTGCAAACTTACTTTTTGTCAGGGTGCGTGCCTCAGCTACTCCCAACAAATATACATAGGTAAATATATACTTAAAGTATGTATATAGATGCATCATTTACCAAAAGAATCAAGAAGCACATCACATGAAATAATGTGTACTTCACATTCGTAAAAAATTACTAGCGTATAGTGTGCGTGGCGGAGTCTGCAAGTTGGTAGCAGCAGACCGCCAAGAGAAACTTGTAGCGAGGAAAAAGTAAACATTTGCAACTAGAGCATATGTTACAGTTGAGACTGCCAGTGTGCTAAACTTTCTAGATACCTATGTGGAAGGAAGGAGAAATAGATAATGGTGTAGGTACGTTTATATGTTTTAAAGGACATTGTGTAAGGTTCTAAAAAGCTTGAGAAAAATGATTTTAGAGACTGAAAACTACAAAGTATCTACTTCTGCTCACAGAGAGAGAGAAAGAGAGTCAGTTAGTAGATCTCTGCTGAGCTATTTATACATTGCATGATGAGGAGGAATACGGAATAATATACATATGTCATCACACTTTGTATGGCAAGCATACATACAAAAAAACTACTACACTACAACAAGGTGGCATGTGCCCGCTACCCTGGGATCAGTTAAGAAAAATTCGATTCGTGGAAAAAGATGTTGTGCTTATTGAAGGCTCCTAAAGAAAAGAGACAAATTAATGCCACGATTGCTTGCTTGCTAGCTGCTCAGCCAGACAAAAGTATACAAACAAACACAAAATTTTTTTCCTGCGGTTGATTCTGCTCCATAAGCGTATAGAGGTATATAAAATCTTTACATAAACAGAGAAAGGACATACTTATTAAAAGTGCAGGAAAATAAAAGCATAATAATAATAAAATGTTCTTCTCTGCTATATGCTGTACGAAAAGAAAGCAGGGAAAAATGAGAAATTTAAAGAAAAGATAAATTTTCTCTTTTGTGATAAAAGAATTGGAGAAAGCACAAGAGGAATCTATATAGAAAAGGAGAGGAACAGTTTGGAAGAAAGAATGAAATGTTAAAATCCAACTTACCTTTCTGTAGTGAGTCGATGAACAATGCACACATCTATGATTTTATTTAAAGCCACCATGGCTGTGTACTGAAGGGGATGGGGTCCCGTAGAAAATACCAAGCAGGCCTTGCTCAAACCGCACATAACATCAGATAAATATTTCTTGGGCTCATCTCGGCCGTTGTGGCACTGGAGTGCAGCCTAGCAAAAGAAATATCCCAAAGGAGAGCGGTGAAAGTGGAACACGATTATGTAAATAATCAATGAAGATAATTTTTTAACTTGTTATACTGAAATTGAGGAGTGGTCCAAACTTATATACCACATCACCCCGTTGATGCATAGTAGTATTAGTAGTAGTTAAAGAGCATGTTGTCGTGGAGAAAAGGTAAAATGATCAAAATGGGTTCAGTGTTTGAAAATTCTATACATATATTCTATATATATATATATATATATATATTCGTAGGGAATATGATACTGTGTGTAACCTAACAGTCACATGTATGACACACAGATCTCATAAAGATTTAACAGTAATGACACAGCTAGGCAGTGAAAAACTGGAAAGTTAAACAACTTGTTTCTACCAGACGGAAAATGAAGTACAAATGTAAAAAATGTAAAATGAAAATATGTACAAATTTATTAGTATTTGGACACCCTCGCTCAATTTACGTTTTCACAAATGATAAATACTGTACAAACTCATATTTCATTAAAAAATAATAATAGTAAAACTACACGAGTTAGAGTGTACATACAGTGCACTATCAGAGTAACCGTTGGTGAAAAGAATTTTTTTTGAAAAGAAGTAGTTACCGTGACTAGCATATGCAGAAGACCGGATAAGCATTTGTGCGGGTCTAAAGGAACATCGGTAGAAGGTGGAACTTGCTGAAATCGTCTCAAAACCGACTGACAATGAACGTTTAGTCCCTCCAGAAGATCATCAAGGCACTCATCATTTGAAGCAATGGACTTCAAAGTCAACAAGCAACGAGCAAGTTCGGACCATTCCATTTTCACGGGATCTGAAATATAAGTGTGTTGTGAAATATAATAATAATAGCAAGCATTTTATTTATTACTTAGGCAACTTGTTTTTATCCGTACATCACATGCCACTTCAATTCTTTTCTGAGTTTTACTTTGTAGTCTTTCATGGCGAAGCTGCGTGTTCTATCATCATCTTCACCACGGTTTTCATTCAATTTGTGTTTTATCACGCCGCAGATGGGAATCGGGATTAGCATTATGATGACGCCGGTGAAAATTAAAATGAACGGGAAATGGGAATGAGAAAATGTTATATGCGCTTTGAAAAGGGTGTGTTTAGTAGGCAAAGTCATTGAATAGAAGAAGACCGCCTCACTTTTATGACTCCCGTTAGGAATTAATTTTAAACTGTGAGGTTCTTCTAGCCTTTCTTTTTGTCGCTTTCGAAACATGGTCTTTGGACCTTTTATTTTATTTATTTCAAGCATTTCTCCTTTTCTTATCAAATGAATGCTGTGTAACAAAAGTAACCAAAAGGAAATGTATAATTCCAAACTCGTGTATTCAATACTGGAAAGTGTTTGTTAGGAAAAGAAAGGCTACAAGGAGGGAACACAATTAAAGAAAAGTATTATATAATATTCCCACCATGGAAATTAAA
>JAHZMT010002540.1:0-16550 GCA_027743785.1 Sinhomidia bicolor
CAAACAAACCGTAAAAAAAGTGACGGTTGGAATTTTTATTACCAAGCTCAAACATTATACGATATGGTTAAATATATTAGGAATGCATTGGCAGCTGCATGCAATAAGCTTGTTGATCCTTTGAAATAAGTATGTAAGCTCAAAATCATCATGGAGTGTGCACACACACTCTGTGCTTCTTGGAATATTATCAGCTTCATTATTGAAGTCAACTTTGGTATGTTTACTACACGTACAAGAAGAATGAATGAACGTACAAATTTACGTAATGACTGTGCATGAATGAGAGTACATGATTACACGTACGATATGGGCTCTAATTGAAGTCAAAGTGATGATGATATCCATTGCTGCTGCTGCTGCGTTGGGAAAGAGAAACTTTGATGCGTTTCTTAAAACTTGTGATGTTCATCTGATTTCGGTTTTTTATAAAGTAGGCAATAATTAATTCTTGTATGCAGTAAATTTTGTGAACAATATTGCTAATGTTTTTCCTTCAAGTATTTTAAAAATACTTTATACGCAAATTTCAATTAAAACTCGTGTTTCCATTTAAGGCCTGATAAAGGAAAAAATGATGTAGTACATATCGTACGTTTTTTTCTTGGGAGCACCACCTTCTTTTTATTCTGCGTGAAGTACAAATATATACATATATGTATATCTGCCAAACAAACTGTATGCAAATATATTATGTAGGTAGGCACGAAATTAATAAAAAAAGAGACGAACTAAAAAGGTAATACTATATTATTATTACACTGACATTTTCTTTTCTTTCTCTTAAATTAAAAAGAGAAGCGAGAAAGTGTGCATTGTGTAGTTTAACTTTACAAGAGAAACATTGTTACGACAAATGGAGAAGATGAGGTGCAATCAGAGCAACCTCACGTTTTATTAACATTTTTTTTCATTTATTTAATTTTCTTTTCCCCTTTACAACAGTAAACATGACAGGGAGAGAGAAGATCGAGTTGTTTGTTTACACGAGTTTCATGATCATCCTGTTGCTTCTTGCTCCAAAATAAATGGCAAATAGGTATAAGTATTTTGATTGGTGAGGGTAAAATATAAAAAAAATGGTAATTGCGAGTAAATGAAAAGAAGAACAAGAAAAAGGGAGCGATTGAAACTAAGGCGAAAGAGGATAAGTAGTTTTGCGAATTGAAAAAAAACACATCAAAAGTAAATTCTTTGTATTTCTACGTTGCGTACAATGCATTCGCAAGTGTAAGGTTTCATTATTCTATTTTTTTTGCTGAAAGCATTTTAATAAGATACACTAATAAAGTGTCTAACAATGAAATTCCTTTTGATACGAGAGACGATACAAGAAAAGACAAAAAATAGTTTGGAATTCGGCATTTTTTAATATATATTTTGCTAAACTGTTACTTACTACTGCTACTACCGACCGCACAACAAGCTATAATGGTTTATAATATATATGAGAAGAAGTCATCTCAAGGGTATAAAATGCGGTATAACATTTCTGGTCAGGTTTTTGCTTCTTTTGATCTCTAATGAATGGGATCAGTTTATGATACAGATATACATACATACATACATACACGCAAAAAGATTAAAGGGAGCAAAAAGGAATGCGCTTGTGTAGATGTGTAACACAACCAGTCGCGTTAAAATTGTTACGTGAGTCACTCGTTTACTCGTAGATTGTCGTGTAGTTAACTACACTAAAATGTAGTAACAACAGGTGTGTGTATCACAACACAGTAAAAATTATAACATGACACAACAGCAGCAGCAAATCAAGAAGAATACAATTATTATTGAAGAGAGATACTTTAATGGCTCAAGTAAGTATCTATTATTTCACCTCACAGTGGTATAAAGTAACTATTATTACGTATTAAAAATATCTTTAAATTGCGACGCAAAGTGCGAATTGATGGTTGATGGTCACTTTTATTTCATCATAAAATATCTACACTGGTGTGATAGCAATTTCTTTTCAAATGAACGGACCATTGAGACAGAGAGAGAGAGAGAGAGAGAGAAGTGAAGTATTCGATGACCAATAATTTTTTATTGTTATTACTAGAGATCATACCATGTTGCGTGTGGTATAAAAAAGAGTTTATATATTTATACTACTGTGAAATAAATGCTTTATTCAAACGTATTGTAAATATAATGAGGATGATATGTCAGTCGAGTCCATATAAAAGAAGAAGAAATAGAACCGTTTATTTTTCATTAAGCTGGGAAAACAGCTCACAATTGTCAGTAAGCAGTGTGTATATATATATACAAAGGGATGCTTCTCCCATGTGCCTGCAACATAACGAATACAACATAATGGCAGGTAATTGAGATGAGAGAATTGCACCACGACAGATAGAGTTATTGTTGGATTTTGAACGTGTCCGTCAACATACATATGATAGTAATGACGACAAAGCAGCAGCAAGTCAGCAGAGGGGCATGAGTTTTTAATCAGAACAGAAGGAATGCACTAACAAGCTTACAAGCACAATTTAGAATGCATGCTTATGAGCATGACAAACATTACGCAAGTAAAAGTACTTGTTAATTTTATTTTGAAATTTTTCAAGTTCGCCCTCATCTTAAGACTATTTTTCAGGGTTTGTCAAAAAGATTTGGGAAATTGCTGTTGTTTGTTGTTGTGTAGAAATTCTCCAGCAGCAGAGGAATGACCCACAACAGCTTATATGACTTGTCACCAGCAGAACTTATTTCAGAAAAATGTTAATGCGTCCTCATGCCATTTACCGGATAAGCAAACCAGAACAATTTCTCATTATATAACTTATAGGTAAGTGTATCTGCCCAGCAAAATTGAAAGGCAAAAAAATAAACCAAAAGATAATAATGTCAAATCTACTTAACTTTGGTATTTGGTGGCACCTCTTGACACGTATTTGCACACTACTGCATTCCACAGGAAATTTATATGGCAATATGCAATACTGTAAGCAAGCAAAAAAATACCTGAGGTACGAAGAAACAAATGAGTTTCTCCTGCTTTTTGTCATCATCATCATCACGATAACATTACATTAGTCATGAATACCCACAGAACAATAATTATTATTGAGCAAAAAAACTTTTACAATAACTTTAAGTGAAAAAATGTCGTTCTTTTACTTCATCCTTCGGCGAGAAAACAACAAGCTTATGAAACACAAGATTAGAATCGTATGGTATTCGTGATAATCATTATCATATTTTTTCGTAAAGATTCTTCTTTTGAGTAAGTGAGCACCATGCCGTAGTTTGTAAAAAAAATTATAATTCTCATTTTCACGGATTCCAATGCCCACCCCAGTGAAAAAAATATTTTGTATGCCTATGTATGTGTATTATTTTATACTTCTTACTTCTAAAAGAGAAAAGAATTTAAACCTGTTTGCATTTTGCACTTTACCATTTTCTCATCTTATCTTTCTTCTTCGCATGTGTTTTCTTCCGGCATATGCATGCATAAAAATAATAGTAATAATAATATAATAATAATATAGAAGCATCATCAGTGTCAGAAGAGCAGAAAGTCATCTTGGCTCACAGTGTTGATGATGATGATGATCCTCGTCTTCGTCGTCGTCTTCGTCGTGGCCGTGTCATATCACATAATAATATTTTTGTGGCAGTATGCATATTAGCATACTTATACTTCTTTTCACAAATTATTATTATTTTTCTCAATTTTTTCTCTTTTTTCTAGTCGGCACCTTTTTCTGCTTAATTTTTTATACGCTTTTTAAAAAAATATGGTATGGAGTGGTAAGTAATAACAATGCGGTGTTTCTGTTGCAGCTACATACTTTACAGCTTAAGAATCTTGTCTGACAATCGTGATTAGCAGATTATGGCAATATATGCCAGTGAGTGAGGAAGAATTTACCTTTAAAGTTTGCTTCATTTAATCTTACTTTACAAACCGGCTAGAGAGTTGTGTGAGTGTGTGTGTGTAAGTGTGCATGTGTGCTCTCAAAACACTTTTTCTAATTTAGACTGTAACTACAAATTTTGCATGAATGCTGTTCGTGTACCAAATAAAGTCAGTTTGATACCTAAGAAGTCAATTACATATTTTATTGCGTGTTGGTACATAGAAAATTGAGAATTTAAAAAAAATCACATTGATTCAGAAGGTAACAAAGGATCATTTAAAGTTTGATTGAATCAGGAAAAAGTAGCATTAAATGTATACGAATCATTTTATTATTATCTAGAAAAATATATTTGAAACTTATTTTACAGTCATAATGATTTACATAGACACTTTATTTATAGGTAATTTTATGCTACGGTATAAAAATATCAACTTTCTCATATTTGAATGCAAAACAATTCATATTCAACAATACATGTTGTGACTGTGACTTTTATAAGTGAGTCGGAGATGTGCGAAATACTTGTGGTCACTTGAACTAAAATTATGATAATCGATGTATGTACAATATTTATGTTTTGTATAATTGGTTCATCCTTTGTGCCCATTCACTTTATTGCTGCTCTGCAATTTCAAAAGGAAATAAACAAGTAAAAAAAGTCAATCACAACTTCAATTGAAATTAGCATATAAAACATTATTGTTAGGTGCACATCTATATTATTATTATTACTGCGTGCATGTTCACTCACATATTAAATGGTTCATTCAATGTTCCATTGCTGTTCCGTTACCTTACAAGCAATTGTATTTGAATACAAGGATAATCAAAGTCAAAATTGTACGCGATTTTCTTTTTTATTATTGCATTTACAATGTCAACATACTTAACTTATTAACATCCCATCCCACTGTCGTTGCGTCCTATAGCCACTTGACAAAATGTGATTGTTGTTATATTGCAATTTGTAATATTAACATTTTCTACGAATGCTGCTCAGATTGGGTACCTATTGTGCTAACTGCCAGCAAGCTCAAATTATAAAGTATGTTATCAACATCGCTCACGGCCAAATACACTTTTCCACCCAAGCGCTTGTCTCTGCGCACCACAGTTTACCATTTTTCTTTGTACGTACATAAGTTGGAGGGGAAAACGCAAAAAATATATTCATTCGCATTTATTCGCATAGGTCGGTATATATATGAGACGAATAAAATAAAAGGGAGATATGATTTTCATATATTGTATTTTTAAATTTATATCTCTCTCTACCTGCCCGTATAGCAAAGGTATAGCACGCTTACTTATACCGTCTTTTACCAATAAGCGAGATGAGAAGATTGTCAAAAATAAATTTATTGTCATTCACCTCACATTACACTACACTTTAATGTAAAACTGGGCAGCAATATATAGAGAGTGTAGGTATATGCAATATCATTAGAGTGCGATACTTCACATTTTGACTTTATCGTCCCTTGTCATCATCCTCAATATCGGCAGTAAATTTAATGTAATCAAGCCTATCCTATCAAAACCTTGTCCACCATCACCACCACCACCACCACTAGTCCATTCACTTGGTCCACTCAATTCCCCGTTTGCACACACATGCAGTCAAAGGTAAGGTTAGTTTGAAATGGGGTGGATATCGCGCAGTGAATAAATGTACTCAACACAGAGAATATATTTCATTTGCTTGGTACACGTACACCCTCTACTTTTAGACAGATCGTATAGTATTCATTCTTTATAATGGATTTCTACTTGAACTGTGCACTTGCAAAACAGTAACTAACAAAAAAGTGATTCGTTCTCTTTAAACCAAGAAGCAAGCAAGCATACCTCCACGTTGCATGAATCAGATACCACTTCAAACTCCAATTTTGATCATTGTTATTATCACCAAGTAATTTTGATAATTTGATTTTATGAATAGTCCACATCAGTTGAGAAAAAAGTAGCCATAAAATGATTGTTGTAGTATTGAATCAATCGATAGTAATAATAACAACGTGTGTGTATCAGATAAAACAACCTTTCATTAGAGAGTACTAGAAGTCAAAAGTAAACACAGGTAGGTCAGAATAGGCGGTGGTGGTGATGGTGGCTTGTATGGCATGTGAAATGGACATTGAATTGAACAAAAGTACAAAAGTGACGCACTGCAAAGAAGTTGTAATAGAAGTATCGACATGACGTTTTGTTACATTGACCATGATTATAAAATGGAGATTTTCACTGCAAGTTAACAAGTAGCTTAAGAAAAATGATTAACTGCGGGATATAATTTCGATGACAAATAAGCTATAATTATTAATGAAAGAAATGGATGAACGCATGTGTAATCCTTGGAATAAAAACACAGAGAGAGAGAGAGGCGAGGAGAAGTGAAGGGGTGCTCTCTGCGGAATAAATCTGTGCAAAAAGCTATACATACCTATATCAATATCAGAATCAGCACTCTGTACAAATAGAACAGAGGTAATTTGAAATTAAAATAAAATTGAAATGGTGAACGGACACACAGCTCCGGAGGTTGGCTTATTGTCGAATCTTATTTAGATTTGGGTGTGTAAGCAAGTGATTGACAATGTTGTAAATAGTTTTTTGTGTGGATTATGTCTATATAGTATGTATTTAAATTAGAAAAGAAACATGTAACATGATTTTTATGCAACATAAATCCGTCCACATGTCTATAAAATAATCCTTTGTAAAATTGATAGAAGTAGTTAGTTGTAGTCGTATAATAGGCGGCGCGATACTGGTGGTAGAGCTGGGCTTAAAACGCAATTTTAATAGGCAGTCACATAGGTATTATTGATAGATAGGTACACACGTACACAACTTACAACTGCATATAAACACGCACGCTGTTGTTGCAAAGATCTGTCCAAGACCGAAGGTATGCAAGGCCATGGTGGCGGTGATGGTGGATGGTGTTTTGCAACTTGAAAGATTACAAGTCTTGTTAAGAAGGTTTAGCCTTTAAATTGAAATAAAATGTAATTTTCAGTGACTGCCGCCGTTGTCAAGATATGCTACCTTTTAGGAAGTAGCATATTTATAATGGCATATTATAAACGACATATAGATATAGGTACAAGTATAAACTGTACGCTGCTGCCAACTTGAATCGAAATTTGCTATATAGGAAGGATGAATGACGCTGGCTACGCCTGAATTAACAAATAAACGCTTTGTTGTGTACCTCTAGTTTAGCTACATGTCTCTTTGTATGTTGTATTTATTTGCAAATCTCTGGTGATGATGTGATTACCATTTACCCATGCTGAATACAAAATCATTATAAAAATATTATGCTTCTTGGTTGGTAGTCCATTGTGCTGCTGTCATGAGTCTAGTATGTAATGTATGTATGTAAGTTTATTTTAGAGAAGGTGGTGGTGGTTTTTTGGTCAACTTGACCATTGACTTGAATTTTATTGCCGTTGATGTTGTTTTGAACGCATTGCTTGTTACCGTGAGGTCCACAAGTTTTAGTTTTCGTTGTACTGCTTGAAATTGCATTGTAGAAGACAGAGAGAGGGGAACATATCATGATAAAGCAGAGAAGTTATCTATCTATTAATTCACAAATCAAAATATATCTACTAGGATCGGCTGGATTTATTACTAATTTTTCCTTTTCATCCCTCCCTGCCTACTTACTACTGTACTGTAAGAAAATTCCTTTACATTCCTTTCACTTGTACTTGCTTTCCCAATACCACTGCTGCTTCATTGGTCATAATATCGCTATCATCATCACTATATCACGAGTACCTAGTTGTAGTAGTTGTTCCGAACTACCCGGCTGCTGGCGCATTGAAAAGGCAATGATCTAATAATTTACAAAGAATAAAAGGATGTTCTCAGTCAATTGATGAAAAAAAACAATGACAGCAACAACAGCAGCGGTTTCTCGGTTTCTGTAGTTGTTGTTGCATTATTATTGTCAGAGTGAAAAAGGGAAAATGTACAAGTTTTCTTGGCCTGAAATTTACGATATTACATAGCACGTTTTTGAATCGTCTTTCTTTTATATATATATATTTGTAAACCTCTCCATTGTATTATTATTATTATTGCTTTTCAGAGCTAGCATGCATTAATATTATTTTGATCGCAGACATGAAAAAGACATTTTAGAGTTGAATGAAAAAAGGGAACAAGTCACAGCAAGAAGAAAATAGGACCGGATCACCGTATAATCATGGGTAGTAAAAGTTGATTCAGCAGCGGCAGCAAGCAGGTCGGATAGATAAATTGCAAATTTTTACTTTTACAAAATAACAGCAGCAAGCAAGCAAGGATAAGATGATAACATTGAATTTGGATGAACAATGAGCATTAATATTGCTGTTGATGTGGACTGAAGGGATAATCAAAGAAAAAAATAAATGACAGTTTAAAAGCAGGTTGCAGCAGCAGCAGCAGCAGTCGGTAAGTTTTTTTTTATTATTTCGTTGCATTGAATATTCCGCACCGCCAACATTGTATGCAAGCAAGCAAAATGTTGTTTGCGTTGTTGTTCGATTACTTCTTTTTTTGCAGCTGCAGCTGCAAATCTCCTCCTCCTCATCCTTCTGTTTGATTGCTATTATCGGCTTGTATTGTAGTTAGTCTTTAGAGTCATAATATTTTCTTTTTTTCGTTTTTTAAAAAACTTCATAAAAATTCAAACATTTTAACGCAGTCTCTATGTTCTTGGTTTCTCTCCTGAACATGCATTTTACAGCAAGGCAAAACTTTGGAGGTACTCCTGTAACTGCATTCCATTGACTTCGGGCACTGAAAAACATGGTCAATCTGTCTGTCTGCAAAATCTGCATCTGTTGTTGTTGCGTTTGTAAAATAAATTCAAAATAAATATAAACTAGAGATAGATGACATGATGATGATGATGAAGAAGAAGATGCGCTTTGCTTACGTTGTTCAAGAAAACTTGTTGCCGGACCTAGAAAGCTTTTTGTATGTTCTCGGTGAAAAGAAAGAGGATTTGTTTTACTCGTTGGGATTTCGTTTGAAAGAAAAGAAATTTTCTTCCAAAATAAAAGATGCATAATAATAGCAAGTAGTTATTGATGTTATAGGTAGGTACTGTAATATACATACATAGCCGAGGATGTGCTGCAGAAAAGAAATATTTCATTAGTTTTTCGTCTTTTTTATCAGAAGAAAGAAGGATTGATGGTTTTTCTGCAAGCGATACAATAAAGCAGAAAATCCGGTTCTTTCGGTGCACTGCACTTGGTGTCATCATCATCATCATCTTCTTCTTCATCATGAAATGGAGTATATTTGCAAGTGGACACAACAAGGGCTATTTTTAATTTATGTGTGTTGTAGGACGAAAGAGTACAGAAAAAAGCTGTCTGGGATGTGAAAATGAGTCTGTTTAGAAAAGAATTGCTTGCATGTATTATTATTATTCCTCGTGTAATAATAATACTATCAGACAAAGGCAGGTAAATTGGGGGAAGATTAACTTTGTTCAAACAATAAATCACTTTAGGAAAGAAGTCCTTACTTGATAATTCATGGAATTTTGCAAGTTTGCGACGTTCCTTTATTCACAGAAAGATCATTTAATGCAAAAAAAATTAAGTAGGATTTGTGTTTGTTTGTTGCTCTGCAGTTTAAAAAGCAACTCACGATCGGTAAATATGCTAACTTAGGTACGTACATACATACATAGCTGACTTGTCGATGGTAATTTTTTGTACAAGACTTTTTTTAATTCATTGTGAGGAGGCTAGCACAAGGTGTTTTCTATTAATACGTAACACCATCTAGCGCAGAGGCTGATACTATATTCGTCGTTTGATCTTGAGAAAAAATGAATGATAAAGTTTAGTAGATTATAATCAACATTTAATGTAGTTTTGTTATTAGTTTCTTCTATAATGCATCAATTACAATCAACAATATCAGCATCAATATGTGATATTTGCACAATCAACACAAGTTCGAAAATACACATACAAGACTAAAAAAATGTTGCAAAAATTTCATATAAATATCAAACAAAATCATTCTTCTGCTTTCCTGTGCATGTGATAACAATATTTTTTTGTGGTAAATTGTAGTCCTACAACTTACGTGATTTTTCTTATATCTTAGCACTAAATTAAAATCTACAAACTGATGTTTATTTACAGGCAAATGAAATACAGATTGGTTGACAAATGTACAAATGGAAGCTGTCATAATATAGGTATAATTATTAAAAGGTATATTCTAATTATTACAACTCTGTAATTTTATTTTCCCAATACTTCTTCAGCCTACTGTCATGATCTACCGAGTCGAGATTTTTGATTTCTTGAATTTCTGCAGGTCCATAGTACGCAGGATAATGCGGATGCTGAGCCAATACTGCTGGTGGAACGATTCTCTGAATAGTCCCAAAGTAGGCTGCGTTAGGTCCTCCAATCAGACCCTTTTTAGTATTTGAACGAACGCTTCCCAGAAAGCCCGTTCCGTGGTTACTTGTACTACCAATGACACTACCACTTCCACCCGCTGCTGCATTGCTATTTCCATTGTTATTCAACACTGCTGGAAATTTGGTAGCAAAGCCATTTGTCAAGGAGTGAACATTACTGGGAAATATGAAGGGATGTGGAGTGGTCATTGTCACGCTTCCCGTTGTGGAAGGTGGCGGTGGATAGCCATGATGCTGCTGTTGAACGGGTTCTGTTGTCGAAGGTGCTTTATTGGGTTGGTTGGTTCCATCACCTCCTCCGCTGAATAAATGCGAAAGAGACTTGGCTTTACTCAGCGTGTAAAATCCTGGGGAGGAGGTTTTATTTACTTGGGCACCTGGATACTGAAATAAATTCTGGGCGCTTTTGTTCTTCTTTCCGTTTGTCGTCTGCACTAATAGAGGCAGCTCTTGTTGTTGGTAGGGAAAATGAACAGACTTACGTAACTTTTGATTTCTTTGGAACACACCTTTGAGAAATGCTTGTGTTTGCAACAGAAACCACGTCTTCGTCGTCGTCATCAAGAGAGTTTTTTCTCTGATGGGAATTCCTTTCGTTTTTTGAAACTGTGGAAGATCCTACACCTCCATTTGACACCACTGCTGACACTCTTCTGTTATTGACAAGATTATTTTGGGATTTGCTACCACCACTGCCCCCGTTCATTTCACTAGAACGTCGGGCATGGGAAGACGAGGAACTTTTTGAGGATTTTTTAGTTACCACCACACCACCGGTTGCACTTCCGTTGACACTATCACTAGCAGTTGAAGATGTTGACGTTCGAGAAGATCTATCAGAGTCTATTGCACTATCCGGTGTAGTGACTGAAACAAGTGGATTTGACATGTCGGAATACTCTGAGGAACCACTGCAGTAACTTAATGGTCCAAGCTCACTAATTTGTTGAGTTACTTTTTGTCGCTCATTTTGGCCTATTCCGCGATTAAGTCCAGTGGATGTAAAATGCCATTTAAATCGAACAATTATTACACTCAAGCAATTTTTACAGGAGTGACTTTGTGCCAAGTCGGTGAGTTTCTTGGCCACTAGCACACTTTTTTTGTTCTTGTTAAATTCAATCTCTGAAATGATCTCCTCCTCGTTCAAATGATTCCACAGACTTTGATTGGCAATTATCAGATATTCTGCTTTGGTTGTTAGTGGAATTGAAAGCAGTTTAGGGTCGGGGATGTTCCCGTTTAGATTGTTTTTTGCGGGAACCGAAGACCCAGAACGTGTAGAACAAGAATCACTCTGGCTGTCCAAACTTGACGGAGATGATTCATCTGAGGAACACGTGGGGGAGGTTGAAGTGCTACGTCGAGAAGACGAGTGCATGGGTAGGTTTCCGTCATTACCTTCATCAAGCATATCTGTCAGTCGAGTGATTTTTCTTCCAGACTCAACCAAAAGGCAACGAATTCCTCCAATCATGGCGAGGTCCAACTGGAATGTGGGTGAACCAGGAACCAAATCCTCATGCATGGATAAAAGACAAAGGAGACCTTGGATGGGCTTGTTGTTTCCGAGCTGACGAACATTTCTATGATGTCAAAAAAATAAATTGTTGCATGAGTTTACAGAGTCGCTCAACTGGCTATGTGGAGCAAGTATATAAAGAAGACAAATAATTATATGTTTATATTACTTCATGGCATTCAAAAGTGTGTATTTTAGCGAAAAGCTGCTGTTCTCCTCAATATTCTTCTCTTCCGCGTATATTTTTGCTATACACTTTGGAATATATTTCGGAGCAGGGTTTCCATCCCCTCCATCGAAAATACCGAAAAGGGCTTCTTTCCCGAATGACAAGTTAATATCACGGTATTGTGTTACACTCAACGTCAAATTGCGATCAGGTAATTCTGAAAACCCAATTTCCCAGGGTGGATTAGCTGGAAACTCTTTATGTTCATTATTTTTCATTCCAAGTGGAACCTTTTTTCTTGGATTTGACACTTCCACTAAATTCATTGGCCTCCTATAAATAAATAAATAAATAAAATTGGAGTCAATTGTAGGGAACACGCATTTAATTTACTGAAATGCATACACTGAATGGTACATTTAGGTAGTTATATATTTTTCCTACTTTTGACAGTGTAGTTTCTCCGGATTCACTGTAAGTTTTTCATTGCACGAAATATCCAAGTAAGTTAGATTTCCCCCAGATATCAAATTCTCAATGTTAATCTTCCTCAAGAGATTATGAGATAAGTCGACCATTTTTAGCGCAGGCATTTTATTCAATGACGGCACATTTTCCAGCCTGTTGGAGTGAACACGTAGAACACGAAGGTTACCCATTGAAGAAATTTTTGAGGGAATGTGGCGAATTCGATTTCCGCAAAGGATAAGCTCTTCCATGCTCTTCCATGCCGTCAAACATCTATAATTACAAAAATTATTGAGTAGAAATAAATCATTTAAAATTAAATCAAGCACTCAACGCTTACTGCAAACTGCGATATTGAGTGTATGAAATAAGGCGAATGCAGCAAGTACCTTGAAAAATTTTATGATGAAAAAAAATGATATTAATCACAAATATAAAAAATCCCCACCACATGTTCAGATCATAAAAATTTAATTTGAGTTAGGCAGCCAATAAATTCATATTAATTATTTATCTGATGATGATAATATGATTGATGATAACAGATATAGAAGGATTTTTTTGGAAGGATCAATAAAATAAAAAGATTTTGGGGTTAATTACCTTTCACTCAAGTGTTCAATCTTATTGAATCCCAAGAAGAGTCGTTTCAAATGGGAGCACTCGAGAAGGAAGTCAAGAGCATCTTTATCGTCAGTGTCTTGGAGTCGGTTACGGCTCAGTGAGAGCTCTTGAATAGGACATTTCTTACCAAAATTTGGCATATAGTCAATTATATTTTGAGATAGATTTAGGATTTTGAGTCTGCAATAAATAAAGAGTTAGGATACACTTGATTTTGCACACGATAATAAAAAAATGTTCAACCCAAGATGCACAGTAGCAGTACCACCTCACCACTTTCATTTAAAGAGAACTCTTCCCATGCCATAATACAAAATTTAAAAATATACACAAAATTGAATTGCATTTTTTGAATGATTGAACATTTAATTTGAAGAGGTAGTCATGAAGGTCGTCGTCGCATACAGATAAGCTTTGAAAATATCTCTTGCCTGAGAAATTTCTATGCGATTAAGAAATTTGGAACTGATCTAATGAGAGCAAAGTCTCTGTTGCCAAAAAATACAAGATTACCATAATCTATTATTTTTATTATTACGTATCGCACCTGGCATAACATCTTGCACTGATTTTTATTTCACTTTCTTTTGAAAAGTGAAAAGAAAAACACATTTATGCATTTATTTTACATATAGATTAGCAGGTGTATTAATTTTCAATAAAAATGGGAGCAGAGATACAAAAGTATGTGCATGCAATACGCATTAATAATAATATTATTATTTTAGTAAAACATGGCAGCTTTCAACTTACTTTGTGGCCCGCTGAACGAAATCCTTTGACACAAATTCAATTTTGTTGCAATGTAAATACAGCTCTCGTACTGGCAAATTGTTGAGACAGTTTTGAAACTTGCAGTCAAGTTGACGAATGCGGTTGTGAGAGGCGTATATAATAAATAGTTCTGGAACCATCCAATGTCCACGTAGGAAGGTCATCCATTACATTGCTTTGAAAAAAAATTATTTTTTTCAAATTCCTTCCACAGATTTCATTGATTTCAACGTTTGAACATGCTAAAATATATTTTCGACTTACTAAGAAATTTGTAGAGTTGTAAGGTTGTTTGGGACAGGATCCACCGAAATGGAATGTAAATCTAGGACAATGCAAATATACATTTAAAAAGTAGTTCGTAAAATATATTACGAAGAATGGCGATTAGTAGAAAAGAAAAAAAATGCATACTGTTGTTGGAACAGTCGAGATAGGTAAGTGAACATCCTGAAAGGGAAAGTACTTCCAAGTTGTTGTTTGCACAGCAAAGCCATTCCAACCTTGATAAGCTTCTTAAATCTAGTTTTTCCGCGCTGTTTCCACTGATGTCAAGATGGGTTAGATTCTGGAAAAGATTACATGTATGTCTATGATTAATGGAAAGTTATACTTATGTATAATACAGTTTTGCCAATAAAGCTATGTTATAATTAGCGCTATAAATATGAACCACGAATTTTCACAAGTGAAACGAGCAAAATCATAAACAAGCAAACAGGAAGTTTGCAGTCTAACTTTCACCTACTTTTTCAAGGATATAGATATACATAGCTGATAAGCAACGAACAAAATTGAAACTGCAGTTGCTAATTGTCACTTCTCAAGCGTACATACATAGCTCGAAGTAGTGATATTATTTTGGTGCATGAACATGAAAACAATTATTATTAGGTGCAATATTTTACAAGGAAATAATCACCAGTTTTACAAGTAAATGTAAAAATCGTTATCAAAATTATGTTTAAGCCATTGCGTACACGAGTAGATACATACTATTATATATAATGTGATAAAAAAGACGCGTAATTATGATACAAGCAGTGAAGCATATAATGACACATAATTGAGATGAGATGAAAATCTGCATACGCTGATTTGCTTGAATCTTTGACCTATAACATAAATGTGCGAATTACGAGTTCTTCCTTGAGCACATTTATGCCGCTGGGACTTTAATATTTGCAAAATATTACTAATGTCGAAAAACAGACCAAAAACAAAAATACTTTATATGGAGGTTAAAACAAGCTTTTAAAAAGTTTTTTAATGTGAAAATTTTCATTTTGAAATATTTACGCTTTTAAATGCTGAAAATATTGTCTCGTTTGCAGTTTAGATTTTTTTTTTCGGAAATATGCCCGTGCTCAAGATGCCCAAAATTATCCAATTGTAACGATATGTAAAAAATTGCTTATTATTGCATTGGCACAAGTAAGCATTCCGATCAGTCAATAAATAAATAAATTTATTAAAATGAAACTTGCTCAATTAAGTCGCATTCATTACCAAAATAGTCTCGTGAATAAATACCAATAATAATAATAATAATAATGAATGATTCACGTTCAAATGTGCGTGAGCATATCTTAACTTGTTGTCTTTAGCATTATAAATAGATTTTTTTCCTGCCACGACGAGTACCTTACTGAACTTTACCATCTTTATCACCTACTCCTGCCCCTGTCATGCTATGAATGCAAAAATCTTATATTGTCAGACAACAATATTTCTACAATGATTGTACCAAACGAGCTGTTTGTTTGTCTATGTTTGTGTAATTTTATGCGCACACTTGAACAAGTTTGACCTAAAAACCTCATCTGTCTAATCTATAATTACCTTGATAATCAGACTAATAATGTTAAAATTACATGTAGAGGGACACGAGAATAAGGCGGTAGTAGTCCATCCATAAAATGACCGAGTGTATTTAGTCTTTAGTCGTTTTAAAGTGTACCCATCCATACATACCTTAATTTAATGACTGCTGTACCGCAAGCAAGACACGATTTTTTTAGCAATGTTGATTACATTTAAAATAAAATTGCATGACGTAAACAAATAAGCCGCCGTATGCGTATTCATATACTGAACATAATTACTTTTTGTACGCATCAATATTCCTATTTTTTGCGTAATACACTTGATTTTTTTGTCTTCTGAAAATTACATAGGTATTTATTCAACCAACCTGGAAATGACCTCCATTGAGTCGTACAACTTCAAGTGCACAAGCCCCGTCAAATTTTAACCGCAACTTGTATTTCTTGCCGTCCCTCTCATTATTAAAATAATTGCCGTTACTTGCTGATGTGAGGGGCGGCGGGGATGAGTGGGCGTTTATGAAATTGTTGAAATTCATCACAGGATAAGATGAGGAGGAGGAGGCAGACGCAGATGAGAGGGATTTTCGTATGGATGTGCCGCCACCACTTGTGGTGGCAGAAGAGGGATCTCCTAGCCTCATGTTAGAAAACACATTTTTCAAATGTGGAATGGATCTGGGAACGAGTATATATGAATAATTATAAAAAGAATATTATGGGGTCATTAGAAGATATAAATATTAAATATTACTACATTGACATTAATGTAACTGCATATTTTGTTTTGATTGGCAGTTATCTCTTTTTCATGCAAAAATAAGAAACATTT
>JAHZMT010002541.1:0-12144 GCA_027743785.1 Sinhomidia bicolor
TACCGTTAAATATTAACGGTTTCTGATAAGCCATGATTTTGAAAATGGTACCAGGGCTAGACCTTAAGGTCAGCTATCCATTGATGAAAACAGAATTCGAATAGCTGTTATAGTTTTTGAGTTATCGTGTTGACGGACGGACAGACAGACACAGACAATCATATAAAGTAGCTCAATGCTTCGCTACTTAATAAGCATCCATGATAATGGGTGACTAATAATAACATAAGAAGACAATAACGCGTCCAATGTTCAGATCGTAACAAAATTATAACCAAACTAGAATATTGTAATCTCGAAGAAAGTAGCATGGAAAAATGCTTTACATAAACGATGTTTGCATATCACACATGTATCGTTGCATTTTGAAATGTTTTTCAACTCATCTGCCGAATAACATAATTTCATTTCGTGCAATTTTGCAAATTTGAAGTCCACGAGAGGAATAGTATAGAAGTAAGTAATCTGCAAAAGTGCAAAGTACCAGTGCAATGGAGTTGCCATACTGGACTAGACATCCATCAGGGTTCTGGACTTTGGTTTGCGGGACGTGCGTACCAAATTGAAGTAAATACGACAAAGCGTTAAGAGTTATAAAGTCGACGGCCGGGCAGACTGATATACTAAAATTATGAAGCAGCGCCATGCGTGCTACTAACATAATTTAGCTGTATTCTCGCACGACAATATGACCATTGTTTCATAAAATCTTCTCAGTTGTTTCTTGAACACGGGCACGCTTACTTAATTTTTGCAACTTTATCTACTTTCGTTTTTAAGTGCTGTTTTGTGTGTTATATTCCGGAATTGCAACTGCTATTAAAATGTAGTTCTCGTTATAAACTAGATGCTTACGTTGGTTTACAAACCTTATGTTGGTTTTCCAGGAAAATCTTCCAACAATTTTCTGCATTCATACCAACCAAACACACCTATATACGATATGTCTGTAATGTTAACTGATAAAAATACTATAAATATTGACAAAAAGAGTAGAGCAACATGGCAAATGACATTGCACCCAAGTAATGACGTCGGATTAACAGACAGAATATCATCATAACATACCTGAGTTCACTGTAAAAATGTGGAAAGAGGCGTGTTTTCTGCAAATACAGAAAATATCTTTTCATAAAATCAGATTTACATAAACAAAATGATGACACAATGTGGAATGATGAACAAGCCAATGAATTGAATATATTGTATTTTTACAATGATGTAAGATGTAATGTAATCAGTAGAATATTTTTAGCCTGTAAAATTGATCTCATAGTATTATCTACTTTTCGCTTGGATTATTTTGTGTATGATGTATGATAAGTACAAGAATTTGTGTATACATATTGCATCAAAAATGTCGTGTTAGTCGTTAGTCTCATTTTGAATTAACGGATACAGTATGATGACATCATGTCATTTTTACCTTTTTCACCGCAATAGTTCAGTTTAGGAACAAACAACAATAAAGTTTTAATATGATAATGTCGACCAGAATTTACTAAAAAGAAAAATAACTGCACTAATACTTGCAAACGTACTTACCACTACCGAGTGCAAACACCGTTTCAACCAACAAAAACCTAGATCAATTTTTGATTCATGGGGAGTAATTACTATCATCATTAATGAGACGAGTAAACGTTTCATTGCTTAGTATTGTTTTCTGTGCTGGAAAACACGCAGTAAAGTAAAACCAAAAGGTGTTTCATATATCCTTCAGTGTCGCAGTTTCGTTGGTTGCTTCGTGTAGGTCGGTGTCGTGAATATCAGATAATATATGAAAAGCATAATAGGTGTAGGCAATGTATATATTAGGTAGTTTCTGCTCAACAACAAAGGTTTTGCAAAAATTATGCATACCGATCCGATCATACCAGGGTGAGAATATAAGTAATATCATTATTGAGTTGAATGAGGACAGTATTAAAATAGCATTTTTAGATCCATAATTGTTCCTTTCTTGAATAATAACGTGCAATAATGTGCACCCGATCTCATTAGAAGTCTGTCTCACGTCTCCAGAATACATCTACACGACAAACACTTTTTCATGACTCTTGCGACGTCGTCTTTGTGTGTTTTCATTTTGCATGATCATTTTACTCTTCGTGCTGGGGAGATTAAAAAAGGATGCTTGTCATCATCATCAGTGACTTGACTACTACTTTTGCATGGCTTGGTTTACCACCAGACAACACGATCATAATTTCAGAATATAATAAACAGTGACAATACTGACAATGTGACCAAATTTAGATTTTAAACAGAAGACTGTATTGTGCGTTAATCGTCTGCAATTTTTTTTTATTTTAAAGCGAATTGAAATCTTCAGTGTTGTGTTACAAAGCCTGTGCGTGGATTAATACCATTTTAAGGTTCCTGGATGAAATTGTTTTTTACTTATTGTGAATGCGAATATTTTAAAAACTGTGCTGTTTGTGCTAGTGACCAGTGTCTGTTTTATTCTGTAAGCAACTAACACATTTTGAGCAGCATGAGGAAATTTACCTGACCATTGTTTGCAATGCCGTATGGAAACTGTGATTCATTTTACGGGTAAAAAAATTATGAAAAAAAATTATATAAAAATTTCTGCTGAGATAGTGCTTTGTTAAGTTGGCTCAACAAGAAAGTAGGAATATCACAGAAAATGTTTTGCGGAAACTTTTTTATTTAATTTTATAGTTAAAAGGTATTGCGGTTGCAACGGGGAAGGATGTTTTTGGTGATATAACAAAATGTTTGATCTGTTGTGTGCTGAAAAATAATAAAATCATATAGCATCTGGAAATCTAATCATTATCGGATATCGCCAGACAATATTTTTTTGCTAAACTAATTTTATGCATTATGTGAAACATTTCATATGCATAAATGCACAATCCATATTCATGTCGATAAACGTTACTACATGCCACATGCAACAAAAGGGCAAATGGGGTGTTCCTCCTAAGTTTATGAATTTTTGTGTGTTGTGTGGGGAATTAATTTGTAGTAACATCATCAACAAGATATAATGCCCTTGTCCTAAATTGTTTTCCTGCGACAAAGTAAAATGTTCAAAGCTCGAGGTGCCAAACTGGGAATAATTAACAAATGATCTATATTTTGATACAACACAACATTTAATCATAAAACCCTCATAAAGCACACATTACTAATAGCAGATGGAAAATTACATAGAGTTAATATTCGTGGCAAATTTCATATAAAAGGAATCGTCAAAACGTTGTATTTAAAAGAGTTGTGACGAATTTGTTTCTGTTTTTGGTACCTAATGCTTAAAAAATGTGCTATGTATAAACCAATATTGTTGAGAACATTGTAAACATAATTTTGAAGACAAACACATCTCTTTACATGGATATATAAGTATTATAGAGAGTATTTTTGTCATGTAAAGTGCGTTTACGTTTGTCCATGTGAATTTTTTTAAAAATCATGAATAGCATTTATGGCATAAAACCAACAGAAGATACCAACCAGCATACATAGAAATGCTCTTTAAAAAGTTATTACTACGTAGGAATACATGTATGGCATATTATATTGTTTTATTTGTTTAAGTTCAAGACAGAGGTAAAGCATTTAATGGGGAGTGACAATATATAGACAAATTTGCTGGAATCAAAAGGATGTTGAAAAGTGCTGAATAATTATGTAAACAGAAAAGATTTTGTGTTAGATATTACTTAATAATTACTACCTATTCTCCGTACCTACGATTCTGAATAAAAATCCGTCTAAAAATATACTGCGTTCAGGTATATCTGGTATATAATTATTATATATTTCGGATTTTTTGAGAGAGTACAATCAAGTGTACAAATTTAAATGTGTAATAAAAAAGCGATGTTTATGAATATGCTTGTTGTTTAAAACGAATACTTTTGTATCATTATTAAAGGTACATACGGTGCCCAATAACTAATAACACAATTTGTCTGGCGATAATACAGAGAGAACTGACTGATTAGTCTAATCTCTTACAAAAACATGATTGTCAGGTGAAGAAGCGTACCTAAGTAGAAACTTTATAAAACCCTATTAACATATTTTCCTTATCATATAGTATAGTGCCCTATTGACTGTATAACTATTAAAAATACCAAATTATCTGAAAGAGGCATCTAGGTGGTTTACTTGAAAAATTAGTGTGGGTGCACTATTGTAACTGGAAGGAAGTATGGAGCTGCAAAATAAAAATTCCTGTAGTTATTAATAATTTTATCAATGCTGAAACCACAAACACCAAAAGTGTAGCCATCAATTAAAGACAAAAAATAATTCTTCGCTTGCCTCCTATGCCACATTTTCGCTCAATGAATGAGTGACAGTATTATACACTGGCATTACTGTCTGGTGAACTGAACTAGGTATGTAGTTCAATATAGTCAATTTTTTATTTCAATAAGCATTAGTTAATTTAATAATATATATTGCTACGCAAGCGGTTTAACTGTAATTTGGTGTGACTTCCGGTTTTTGTCGGTGCTTAAAAATTACAGCACGTTTGCGTAATTTCATAAAGCATATGCAATGGCCAATGCAATCTTAATTAATTACAATTTAATACAAAGAGATATAATTATGCAGTTCACACGTATTAATGTTTTCTTGTGCAGTTGATTGTTACCCCTACTATTTGTCTAAATATTGACAGACAGATATAGTATTCATATTGGATACTAAAGATTAAATTCCAAGTACGCCGATTCTCAACTCTGCGGATACACCAGTATAGTATTTAAAGTAACTGACGAGATACGCGAGATACGCTGCTGATAAAATAAGGTAATAAATCGTCCCGAGGTTCGTGCATCACGTGCGTAGTGTCAAAAGTATTTTTATATTAACCCTGGAAATAATTTTTACCGTATCTTCTGTCATATTAAATGCATGGTTGTTATCAGCAGTGTTATCTGTTGATAACTAAAAATATATCTATATTGGCAAACAGGAGAAAAGGCTGTCTTTTCTAATGATATACTACTTTTAAACAGAAGCTGTAATGCGAAATGTCCTTTCTGATTATTTTGATATGATTAATAGCATGTTCTTCAGGAGAACTTACGATTCTATTGATGACTTTATGTTCTGGGTGACGCAACTGGCAACTAATGAGAGATTGTTGTGTCCATGAAAAGCAGGAAAAAGTGCACCGTTTACTGACCAGTCTGTTTTAATAATATTAATAATATCATGGTAAACCTGCTCAAATTTTATTTGTTTGTATTTTCAATGTTTGTATTTAGAAGACATTTTAAAAACCAAATCTGTTACTTTGTTTGTAGCCGTTCAATTTCCAGTTTTGGAAACGTCAAAAAAACCATGAACAGCCATTTCGTAGAATTTACAAGGGTGATGTTCCCTACTTAAGAGACGAGAAAGGAAAATCTAAATCTCCATCAAATGCCTCAATTAGACATGCTAGAAAGTTTATAGATTCTGAATCAGATTCTGATCCAAGACCAAGATCAGTTCGCAGAAGCTCCATTTCTAGGGATGCTTTGCCAAATTTGCATGGAGGTCAGGATTTCCATCCACCTGAAAAGTTTCCGTCCAATTTAATCATCACGTCCAGGGTATTATATTTATTCAAGTTTTCTAATAGTAATTAGCTTAATTATTATAATTTGTTTTTTTCTTCATTTTTTCACTATATACTTGTAGTACAATGTTTGGAACTTTCTTCCAAAAAATCTCTTTGAACAATTTCGAAGAGTAGTCAATTTTTACTTTCTCATTATTGCTCTCATTCAGGTAGCAAAACAATAAAAATCATTATTTACCAAACTACAATGTTAGTACCACTCCATATATGTAAAATAATTCACAATAACTATTCCAGACAAATATAGACAGCCCGGTTCATCCAGTTACGGCTGTTTCTCCATTAGCATTTGTTATATGCGTTACTGCCATTAAGCAAGGATATGAAGACTGGTCAGTAATATAAATAAACTTAAAAAAAAGAAAATAAGCAAAATATTTCTATTTAGAACTATGAGTTTTCAAGCTAAAACCAATTATGGTTTATAGGCTTAGACATAAGAATGATGATATCGTTAATAATCGACCAGTGAAGATTGTGAAAAATGGAAATCTAGCGGTACGTTACTGATACATTACACTGTAAAAACAATTCAAGCATGAACTATAGACGTAGACTGTATAAGTACGACATTGTATATCTATATACCTACCTATTATAATGGCAATTTAACATTAAAAAATACAGCAAGCGAAAGCCAAAGATGTTCAAGTTGGTGACATTGTAAAACTTGACTCGGATGAACAAGTGCCAACTGACATTTTACTCTTGGGCTCAAGCGACGAATACTTACGATGCCAAATAAACACCGCAAATCTGGACGGAGAGACCAATTTAAAAGTTAGTTTGTACAAATGTACAACATTAGCAACTACCAGTAAAGAGAGAAGTGACAGCACTAATTACTTATTTTTTATTGATTTATAAAGCTGAGATATTGCCCATCCGGTTTGCCCCATTTCAAGAGACCAGAAGACTTTAACCACCTCCACGTAATCGTAGAATGTGAACATCCATGTGAAGATCTGTATGAATACAGTGGATCACTTTTGGTCCCTGTAGATAAACTTGCCGAAATGCACTGGTCTCCTACCGAGTCAATGGCTAATTTGGATGACAACCTAAGAAAACAGGACCACATAGAAAGCTTGAAAAGCAGTGGAGTTGTTCGACAAGGCATGACTGACTTTATTTCCATTCCTCTTTCAATGGAAAATATGGTGCTGAGAGGAACAAGATTGAAAAATACTGACTATATTTATGGCATTGTTGTTTATACTGGTCGTGACACAAGACTGGCAAGAAACTCAGAGAGTACACAGGCCAAATTTTCCACCGTTGAAAGGTTAATTTAGCAATCTAATCTTATTGTTAAGTAAAGCATGAGGATGAATCATTCAATGTTTTAAACATGTAATAATGGTATTGTATGAATTTATTTTTTTATTTTTCAGTGCTGTCAATTTTTATTTGATATTTTTCATTGGGCTCCTTGTTTTGATGGTTATCTTTTGCTCACTTATGCATTACTTTGTAGACTGGTACCCAAATGGTATATAAACACAAACTGACAAACCTGTATACTATAACATGGCAGCAGTGTATGAGCATGATTTCATGATATAAATTTTACACATTACACATAGGTGACCCGTGGTTTCTACAAAATGATAATGGAACAAAGGCTTCCGAGATATTTCAAATAGTAGCCTCCTTTGTCATTTTATATAACTACATTATACCGATTTCATTATATGTGACTATTGGTAAATTAATGGTTATTATAGCGTACAACTTCCTATTACCCGTTTTGTATGTTTTATAAAATTTCAAAATATTAATAATTTTTAGAGCTACAAAAGTTTCTGGGAAGCAAATTTTTTGTGTGGGATAACGAAATGGTTGATGAGGATGGAAAGGAGCCTCTTTGTAATACATCTGACCTTAACGAAGAGCTTGGTCAAATAGAGTTTCTGTTTTCTGATAAAACAGGAACTCTTACCAAAAATCTTATGCAATTTCGTCATTGTTCCATTCAAGGAAATCGTTTCGAATATAAGTCTGACAATAAGCTGTACCCCATGACGTCCGCAGCAAAAAGCTCTGGAACTGAATTAAGTTCTTCATCAGTGAACATTATGGGAACCAAAAATGTCCTGCACTTTTTTCGAACGCTAGCATTGTGCCATTCTGTTCAAGTGGTGCCTAAAAGAAGACCTAGTTTTGAAATGGATGCAGTCGATTTTGCAAAAATTGCAAAAAAAGAATCAAAGACTCCTTTGTCTAATCGTCGACAGAGTTTGGTTACACCGGAACCATCAAGGGCTGAAACAACAATTGAAGATCCGGGTGAAACAGAATTCCAGGCTTCTAGTCCGGATGAAAAGGCTCTCTTGGAATCTTGTGAACAGTTAGTATTTTTTGTAGTACTCTTTAAAGTACATTATTTGTCAATAATATGCACCTACTAGATTATTTATTTGTTGATATAGCCTAGGAATTATTTATGTTGGGGAAAAAGAGGACGATATGACACTGAAAATTTCTGGAAATCTTGAAAAGTACAAAAGGTTAATGCAATTAGAATTCGATGCAGGTAAGCTTATAACTGTATTCTGTTAGCATTGAGTTAACGTACACGGTGTAAAAATGTTGTTTGCTGAAAAATGTTGCTCTTCAGATCGAAAATGCATGAGTGTCATTGTGGAGAATAAAGCAGGCGAGATATGGTTGTACACAAAAGGAGCTGAATCCAGTATCATTCCAAAGTGTGACAATGGACCTTGCCAAGAAACTCTTAAGCACGTTATGGATTATGCATTGGTAAGGAAAGATGAACGTATCTTCTAACTGCAAGAATAATTGCATAAAATTTACCGATAGTACTGGGTACAGTAATATTATATGCCATGTTACAGATGGGTCTAAGGACACTGGCAGTTTCCGAAAGAAAACTGACCAGAGCAGAGTATGATGCATTTGCGGTTGAACTGAGAGCTGCAAGGCGTCTGATAAAAAATAGACAAGAGAAAGTTCGTGAAGTTTACAGTAACATGGAGTCTCACATGACATTAATTGGGGCCACTGGAGTAGAAGATCAGCTCCAAGACCATGTTCCAGAAACTCTTCAGGCATTTGCCGCTGCTGGTATACGTGTTTGGATGTTAACAGGAGATAAATTAGAAACTGGTGTAAATGTTGCCGTTTCATGTGGACTAATTACCGCATCAACGAAGCAGTTTATTGTTAGTAAGACATCCAATCCACTTGAGATCAAGGATAAATTGACGCAGTTTAAGTGAGAGTTTTAAAGTTTGTAAACAACATTGAAATTGACTTTGGAGATAATTACGAACCTTCATTTTTCTTTTAGAACGGATATTGATCCAAATGACAATACATGTTTTGTCGTTGACGGAGAAAGCCTAACAGTGGCATTCAAAGAATGTGCTGATTTACTGCGAGAAGTTTCAATGGCTGCAACTATTGTAAAATTTTAGCTCATTCATTTTAATACATCAGTTTTCCATCTTGACCTATAATTTTTTGAAAAAAAAAAAAACAAATTTTACTTAAGGAATTCTGGGTAAGGAGGGTAGACAAGCAGCAAGATGCGCAGACTTTGCTCTTGGCAAATTTGGCTTTTTGCGGAAAGCGATTTTGGTGCACGGACACTGGTATTATGTGCGGCTAGCCAACCTGGCAAATTACTTCTTTTACAAGAACATTGTCTTTGTATTTCCTCAATTTTTCTTTTCATTTCATTCCAATTTTTCGACACAGGTACGCAGCCAATGTTTAATTTAACTCATTTANAATTACTTCTTTTACAAGAACATTGTCTTTGTATTTCCTCAATTTTTCTTTTCATTTCATTCCAATTTTTCGACACAGGTACGCAGCCAATGTTTAATTTAACTCATTTATATAATTAAGGATGAGTATATTAATTTTGTTAGTACACCTATTTTCTCATATTGCGTTTTGACCAGGCACTATTCAACGGAATATTTCTGATGGGATTCAATATTTTCTTTGCATCAAGCCCAGTATTCTATTACGGACTTACTGAACAACCCTATTCCGCAGAAGACCTTTTGGAACGTCCGGAACTTTACAAGAAAAATCATCGAAATGCTCTCATGTCACTCAAAGCATTTGCTCCTTGGATAATAGCTGCCTGTTGGCATTCTGTTGTTTGCTACTTTATGACATATTTCGCATGGGATAACTTTGATGATATAAATGACTTGCCATCATATGGGACTATTATATTTACCGGTGTATTAGTAACAGTAAATATAAAGGTAAGAGCATTCAGCAAAATGTGATAACGTTACTCCGAATGGGAGCTAATAGCTAGTGAAATAGAGGTATTATATATATATTTTTAGATATTCATTGAAACCAAGTTCATTAATTGGTGGTACATTTTGTCCCATGTATACTCCTACGCTAGTTTCTTCATTATAACCTATTTTTACTCGGAACTGGAACTGTAATAATACAATTTATGAAACAGCTTTATTAACAGTTGATGACCAGTTGATGGTCTTTAATTTTCATATATATTAATTACAATAGTACTATTTACCCCATATACTGTTTTCTGTTTTCAGAGGAATATTATGGCACGGACTCTCAGCCGCCGACTTTCATCACGTTTTCAGAAGAATGCTAACTTGTACGAATTTTTGGTTGCTGATACCTCTCATTACCGCTGTTGCTATTTTACCTGATATAACCTACTTGGCATTTAAGCTCATGAAAAAGGAAAAGCTAAAAATTTTAAAGGAGAATGCATCTCAAAAGGCACGTGATTTACCTGCTTTCTGAATTAACATTATTACCTATATGTACCTATAAGAATTTCATACATCATTTTTACATTTTGCTTTATTGATGAAATTATTTTGATTTACTGCACAGGAAAATGCTGCTGCGTATTATCAACAATCCTATCGATCGCTGGATTAACATGAATGAAGAGTAGTAAATGTGATACTACATGTTTTTACAGGCAAAAAGATGCTTGTTGACTCTCCAAAAAGCGATACGATAATAATGAAGCATAAGCAAATATTTTTTAAAAAGTTATGTAGCCGCCGAGACCTATAAAAAGAATACGTTGTAATGCAGATGAAAGTGAACACAAAAGTATATTTATAACGAGGTAAAGAAAAGCATGCATAAAGTACATTCAATAAAGCAAAGTAACATGACCATCAAGCAATAATAATCATACCTGCTTATGCCTACTGAATTTTCACTGTTCTTTTATTGACTTCAATTTTTTGCTGTAATCGAGTAGCACTTAAATATTAAGTAACAAAAACTTTTAAAATTTTACCTGCGTACAAAGCCACACACAGGTACACAGGCAATTCCCTCTACACCCTACTCAATCTTCTCTTCATCTTAGCTTTCCTTTGCCAAGCATTTGTCGTACTTCATCTCCATAAAAAATACACTCGGATGAGACTCATTAAAAATGATGTCATTTTTATACATGCATTGTATCAAACGATAGAGAGAAATTGGATTTTGTTTTGTGGAGAGTGATGATGAGTGTCCATAAAATTATATGCATTAATAAAAGCAAAACGTAGGGCAATACACGTTCGTTTTTAACACCTTCCACAACAGACAACAACCTACACACATCCCATTCGTGATGTAAGTAAACGTATGATACGACTTCAATTTTATTTCAGCAAACTTCACTATCACGCAGTTTGTGTCTTCAAGTGTTGCCTCAAGCTACGTTTGTTTATAATAATGCATGATAAAAAGATGTAATGAACATACATTATGATGCTTTTAGTAGTTAGAGTTTGCTGTTGAAGCTGAGAAGAGTCAAGACACATATTTTGACTGTTCTCAGTTTTGAAGAGCTGTAAAATAATTTCAGTTTCGTTTTAATTTCTTCATTGTTTAGTTTGGTTTCTTCTGACATTTTTTGCAATCTTGCGTGGGTAACGCTTCACGGTTTTATGCTCTATAACACAATAATAATATTGTGTTTCTTATGCTGCTGATCCAGTGCCTTGATATTATTGGTCTGGATAAAAAAAATATATGGATCTAAATTAGAAGCTACTACATACTCTACATGCATTTTTAAATAAGATAGGTCTGACGATTCTAAAATTAACATGGATATGATTTTGACGGTAATTAAGCTCATAAACATAATCGATGTAATTTGATGAGATGGATTTTCCAACTTATATACATATATACCTATTAATGAATGAAGTATTTTTTTGGACCCAGCGTAAGTATTACATATTCAACTATCGATACACATATGTTTGCTGTTTTTCAGCTGTGTCCTTAAACCAATATACTTTTCAAGTTAGCCAAAAAACTAATGTTTCTCAACTTGAAAAACGTTTGTAGTCTGTTTCCTATATTGACAAAGAGTATTGATTCATCGTGAGCTTTCCTTTAAATTTAACAAGTATCTTATAGTAATACGGAAAGGGTGAATGAGTCTGTGGTTGGTTTGTGGTAGAATAAACCGAACATGTCGGAGTGTTCTAAAGTAGCGAAGATGTCAATAGATAAGCTCAAGATAAGCTTAA
>JAHZMT010002542.1:0-13274 GCA_027743785.1 Sinhomidia bicolor
AAAAATCAAATGTTTAGACAAGACTCTTGAAGTAGTTTAGTTGCTAGAGTCAAATTTGCATTTACTTGCACTGACCCGACCGAGTTTGAACACAAATCACGAAATATGTAGCCATTGTAGTGAACAGCTACAAAAGAAAACAAATAACTATGAACATTTACTGATTTCACCTTTGCTATAAAATGGATTATAATTAAGGAAACTTACACTTGCCACCGTTCCGTAAGTAATTGGAAATACATTGCTTGCTTTCACTGACACGAAATTTGAATCGAGTTGATTAAGTACCATGGACAGATCCCATGGGGGCTGCACAAAAGCTCTGTTATTTTTTACTGATAACCATTCCTTCAATGCTCCCATTTTATATGTAATACTTGCTGATGTGTAGAAGAATATACAAGTCAAACTTGCGTAAAGCAGAATTTCAAAAATTGTCCAACTGCTACTAAATTCCTTTGCAAATGTGTGTTCAATTCCGATAGCGTAGTAGAGAATTCTTGAAACCACCAAAGTAGACACCATATGCCCAATCAATTCATTTATTAAACCTGACATTGCTTCCAACCAATGAAGTTGATGTTCTATTTGTGTCCATAGACGAGTTTCTCCATAAATTTGTAACTTTTCTTTACTTTGAGAGAGAAAGTTGGAAAATGAAGTGGTGGCAGTATACAAGATGCATATATTAGATATCTGGCAAATACTTCCAAAGAATGCAAGCAAATGGTTGTGAATATGCCCGATCAAATGAATTGTATTCATTATCAACACGTTCCAAGATGAAGATGTGTTTATGGTACGTCTCTCGGTCTCCAAGCCTATAGAGCATACAATGGCTCCCAAATAGTATGTCACACAAAAATAATGAATCACGAAAGATTTATTTTTTGAGTTCTGACAAACTAAAGTACTTGGTAATTTTTCAAGAAAGTTGAGAATCTGCAAAAACTTGTATCTGTCGAACCATATCACTTTGATGTAGATCACTCTTTGAAGAGCAAACACTAACGAAAGGACAAGTGCAAAGTATGTCATTGGACCTTGAGTAGTTTCTTGTTGTAATGATTCATAATTAGTCTTAAAAAACCAAACCAGACTGAGAATCGTTAGAATTATGCAAGCTAGTTTCTGCGGCCACCAAGACAGTATCCTGTATCGCTGTTCTGCAAATTGGGCATTTTTAACAGAAAGCGTGCTCTCCAGTCTGTATGGCAACACCAAGAAATAGTAAGACCATTTTATAGGAACAAGAAGATGGCCGCCGGAAACATCTACTTTACTGGTGTCCACAACACACATTTCATTGAAAACGGTTTTGGAAAACAGTTTCTTCTCCACAGGTTTACCCAGATATATAAGAAAGAAAGCTTTTTGACTTTAACAGTTTCACAGAGAAGGTGCCATACGCATTACACTACAATACATTATGCAAACACACGTTTATTTTTAAAAGAAATTGTGTCAAACTAAGTAAACACTTCAAAAGTATTTAGTAGTGAAATTGTATTATTATGAGTGCCATTATTTAATTCACGTCATATTTTTTTAGAATGCTCCAGTTGCCTGTAATATGTAATGGATGGATCACTTTTGTAACGGTGACAACTACTCTCTACAATGCAATTTATTTTTACCTTGGGAGGAAAGATGTTGATATTTCGAAACAGCCCATTTAATAATCTACCAGCAATGTGTGTATAGAGACATACAGGTTACCAAACCAGCTAGAACAAGTAGAATATGAATTGTACAATTAACAGGCGCAAACTTTTCAATCTTAGGTTCAATTTCAATAATCATTATTTGGGCGTTTTTCATCCATTACATTACAGGCAACTAGAGCATTCTAAAAAAATATTTGTAAAGAGTAGAGTAAAGAGTAAAGTAAAGTCTTAATTTGTTTACAAACTTTCCAATAGTTTGTAAACAAATAAGACTCTTTACAGTGCGGAAATAACATGACAATGGTATTCTTAATGCATGTAATTTCGTTGCGATAAACTTTAATTAATTAAATTAAATACAAGTAATTAAATTAATGCAGACTCACAATCATACTTTTAAAAGTATTTGATAGGAACATGCGCATTTATCCACATTCCAGAAATGAGTATATAATATACACAAATACCTAAAATACTCATATAAAGGTCTGGTCATTTCAAGATGGCCAAATTCTTCTTGGTTTTCGATGAAGCTTTGTTGTAGAGCTTGAGCTTAGCATTGAATAATCTGGTTGGCAACAGATAGTGACCAATGAGAAGAAAGAAAATATAATTTAGTGCAGGAATAATCAAAGAGGTATTATAAAAGGGTACAGAGGGTGTAAGGGTAACTTTTGGCTTGGCTTGGTCCTTTTTCAAGAACTCGTATGATATGTGATTATACCCAGTATACATGTATGCGCAATACGCAAGCATGTGCTTACTTTTATATTTTTGGCTGCTTGGCGTTCGTTGGCATTTGGTACTATGGTAAGCAGCAATAAACCTACCAGTCAGCATATCATTGTCGTACTCTATCGTGGGCTATGAGTTTGTTTTTCCATTCCTTTCCATATCCTAAGTGTGATAGTGTGAATCTGACTAAATATTTCCTCTTGGATTTAATATATTTTTTTAAATTGTTGATTTATTCTAATTTGTTTGGAAATGCTGAAACGCTGAACAAGAGCAATACTAATTAATTATTAACAATGAATCTGTTCAAGTGTTCTCCGTGCAAGAAAACATTCAGTGGAAAAAGCCAACTAGTTAGGCATTTAATCACCCATACTGGAGCCAAGCCGCACCGATGTGGTTATTGTGGAAATAGTTTTAGTCGGAGTGACTATCTAAAGGCTCATATTAAAGCTCGACACACTGGCGACATTCCATTTAAATGCAAGTTTTGTGGAAAATGTTGCACAAGTAATTATCAACTTCAGCAGCACACCAATATCCACACAGGTGTAAGACCGTACAAGTGTTCCATCTGCAATAAAAGTTACCGTTACAAGCAGCAGTTACTCGATCATAAAAATCGTCACGCTGGCATCCGTCCGTGGAAATGTCACATTCCTCATTGCGAAAAGTCGTTTGTTTGTGAATCGGAACTCAAAACTCACCTAAATTATCATAGTGGAGTGAAACCGTATGAGTGTAACCAGTGTCACAAGAAGTTTTCCCAACATTGTCACTGGCGAGCTCATATGAGAACGCACACAGGTATTAAGCCTTATGCGTGTGACCTTTGCCCTAAGACTTTTTCTCAATCATCCCATCTTCGGACACACATGAGCTTCCACACGGGAGTCAAGCCGCACGAGTGTAGTGTTTGCAAGGAAAGATTTCGATTACCACACACTCTAAAAAGTCATATGAGGCGACATACAGGCGAAAGACCGTATAAATGTCACCTCTGCTCTATGACTTTTACCCAGTGCAGTCCGTTGCGTCATCACATTCAAAAGGTGCATGGAGACGCTACCTTTCCTTGTCCAACTTGCGGTAAGAAGTTTCCAACCAAAGTTCAAACCAGAGTTCACCAAAGGATACATTCTCCGCAAGAAAAGCAATGGTTCTGTGTGTTCTGCGGCAAAGGCTGGGCTAGGAGTCATGACCTGTATAAACACATCCGAGGTCATATTCAGGAAAAGCCTTTTGTTTGCTCAGAATGTGGAGAGTGGTATGGCAGCAGTCACAATAAAAAGACATGCCCAGCCTCTCGTCCTCCTCAACTTACTTTGGAAGTACCACCTCCACCTCCAATGCAATCATCGTCTGAGAAAACTATTAGCAATAATGCGGTAGAGGAAGGTAAATCAGAAATAGAGAAAACAAAGAAACAGAGCAAAGCTACAATGAAAAAGAAAGTAATCGAGTGCAAAATTTGCAACATGGTAATGAAGCATCAGAACCATTTAAACGGTCACATGTATACGCACACAAAACAGCTCAAAAAGCAAACCCACTTTAATAGCACTGTGAGGGAGAAGGAGCAACATGTTTTACTCTCAGTTGTGCCGGAAGTATACAATGGGACACTACCATCATCATCAGCGCCATCAATTCAAACATCGTGTCCCACAAGAAGACCTAGTAAACAAGCGTTGGATGAAGAGGTTGTTTCACAGACGCTTGTCAAAGTTGATCCATCCACGTTTAAGCCACTGCGGTGCAAAATTTGCAATAAAACAATGAAACACCAAAATCACTTGAATGGTCACATGAGCATTCACAAAAAACGAAAAATAGGAAAAAAGTACAAGTTCCTCACTTCACGGCGAAAACGATCAGTGCCCCTTGCACCACAAAAGCAACAACCAGAACCTCTACCATTGCTCCCACCCTCATCATCAGTTCCAACTTCAACAGTAACTCAAGCTGCTGACGATGCAAACGAGGAAAGTTTGATTTTTTCCAAGAAGAAAAGGGAACCATGGCACCAGAATCAATTGGATGGGCACATGAATATTCATAAAAGAGCAGAAACAATGGAAAAGTCCGTTTCGCAATCAGGTTCACTTATGCCACTAGTACCTGCAAAGTGTCGGGAAAAGTTGGTATCATCATCCTTCTCATCAGTGCCTTCGACTCCCGTAGCATTGTCGCTAACGAGCACTCAACAAATGGTAGAAGCGAAAGTGGTGAACAAGAATATCCCTTCCGAGAAGGTAAAAGCAAGCGCTGAAGCCATTAAGGCATTCCAATGTAAAATCTGCAAGAAAGTTATGAAGCATCAAAATCATTTAAATGGACACATGAACATTCACAAGAAGGAGAAAACTAAAACGGTGAAAAAGAGAAAAGTGCATTTTCGATCACGAAAGCAAAAGAAAGCGGTACACTACGATAAAGTCCTGAAGGATCCACTAGATGTAGATTTGTTGGATGATGCTGACCTTGAAATTGAATACGCTACTGCAGAGGATATTGATTACCCGATTCCCTCCCCCATACCAATTCCCATTAATATTGAAGATATTCTCGCCAATGACTCCAATGATGTTCGTTTCCGTTCACCTTCCCCGGAGCAATCCGAGCTGCGCATTGAATCTGTTCGTCATGTTCCCGTCAAAGAGCTCAACAAGATGATAAATTTTCGGCCGTTTCAGTGTGAATTTTGCAATAAGATGTACAAGACTGAAAGTGAGTTGGAACGGCATATGGAGATCCATGAAATTGGGATGGCAAAGAAATCGAAACCCAGTTTGGCTGAAGAAGTGAAACAAACACTACCACAATCAACATTGAGTATGGTTACAAAATCTGTTCCGGCCAAGAAAGTTGTGAAAAGCAATGGGGGCAGCGATTTTGGAAAATCTGAAAGCAAAAAGAATATTACGGGGGAATCTAAAGTGATAAATACTGAAGGGAAGGATAATGATGGCAGTGAGAGTTACTTCCCACCAGAAATATTGGAAATATTTGATGACGACAATGATAGTACTGTGTACATGGAGGATTCTGGAAACTTTAATTGTGATATGCCGAGACTGAATGCAATTACTAAAGACATTGTCACTCCTACACAACACCAACGAAAGATGAATTTACCTGGATCAGAGGAACCTTTGTTACCACCCATTCTTGTGGATGAAACGAAAGCAAATTCTGACCAACTTGATGATAATCCACTAAGGGGAAAAGATAAAACTATTTTGTGGCCACAGAGGCGTCTCGATAATGAAGTAAAAAATCAACAGAGCGGGAATAAAATGATCATCGACGTACCATCATCTTCAACAACATCGACAAAGAAGAAAAAATCCATCCGTTGTTCTTTCTGCAGAAGAATGTTTGGCAACAAAGGCGCCCTTGCAGTTCACATGAAAACTCACTCAAAACCTGACGTACACCCACAAGAACAAATCCAAGTAGAGTTGCATCAATTACAAGAACAACGGCGCAAGTCTCAGATGGATGAATTAATCAACATAAATCAGTCCCAAAATGAACAAGCGCAGCAGCAGCGGCGGCAAGAATCACTGGCAAAAAGATACAAATGTATTTTGTGCAGTTTTGTGACCACTGTAAGGTCTGAGTTATCTCAACATGCCCAAGCCGTTCACTATATCAACTCAACTCGAAAAAACATTAATTTTTCTGGGATCCAGTAAAAAAGAAAACAAGCAATTTTGAATAAGTTCTTTTATGCAAGACCTTTCACTACGCAAAAGTAGCACTCAAAGTAACCTGTACAAATTCAGAGCTTGCTAACATTTACGAGTTTACGACTTGAGAATATCTAGCTGAAAGTATAATAATAACCTTACGCATTAGAAAAGCATTTTAATCGAAACTTGTTCTTTGTTTATCTTGTTCGTGTAGTATTAATGCAGTGTTCATGTAATTTTTTGTATCTAGTAATCTTATATTTCACAATGTTTTGTTTCAATATTTTTATATTATTAATAGTAAGTAATTAGATTATAATTAATAATAATTCGATCATCAGTTTCAGTTTTTAAAAATTATAAACGTGTTTTTAATATATACATTATATATACCTATATAGGTGCCTATATGTACATATGCTTACAAACTGTAATTTGTATTTCCGATTTTGCATTGGATTGTATAAGATATTTAGCAGTGTTGGTTATGGCGTTCAAAATGCGTTATCGTTCTCGTTATTTATGCTCAGAAGTTTGCGGTATCGTTAACCTTTTTTTTCTTTAAAATTCAAGATATCCACATATGTAAGATACCCAAATTAAATGAGCATATTTCCTCCTACAAGTGTTTTTTCACATTTTACTTTATGCTAAACACAAAATAACATAGCATACTTTGAAAAAAAGTGGCATTTAATGCAAAAAAACTCCAAATGAAGAAATCACGCGTATATGTTTGTAGCTGGGGGAAAATAAATTTAATTTTCGTTATCGTTCTCGTTATTAACATTTTAAAATTTGCGGTATCGTTATCGTTATTTATAGTCTAAAACTCTCGTTATAGTTATCGTTATCGTTACAAAAATAACGAGAACGATCGTTATTTTTGTAACGCGGTAAATAACGATGACCAACACTGATATTTAGATATAAGATTTTACTTTTTGTCCTTACGAAATGGAAATCACGAGTGGTACATACTTTGAGACAATATTATCATCTAATAAAGATTTTTAAGGAATTTAAAGACACTAGAGGATAAGGGTAAAAATGAAATTGAGAGAGGCAGAATTACATCGGAACGTAATTTTTAAGAGCTACATCCAGCAGAATAAATTCTTACAATTAGTTCTATTTGTGAGTACTGATCTATTTTTGTGCTGTCGGATGGAACTATGGAACTGTGTATGTGCCTATATGAAAATAATATTGTTACATTCTCTTTTTAGTACTTTATGAAACAAAATGCAGCGAATTTGCGATAAGAATAAGTTATACTCGAAGAATTAGTCACACATACACAAAGATGTTGCACTATCTACTTATCACGGTCACTTTTGTTATGTCAAGTCAATAATGGTAAATATTTGGATTACTCGGACAAAATTGAATAAAAACACGTTTTGCCTTTCAATTTTCTATTCACTCGATAAAAATGTTATTTACGGGCTGCACCGCAATCTATACCTATTAGTTTATCATATTCACTCAGATTAAAAATTAATTTAGTGTGATTTATTTCTGTTCATATGATGACAACATACTATTATCCTTTGTCATTATAGAATTAAACTTTAGTACTTTAACATGCCTACTTTGTTTCTGTTGTGGCATAAAAATCAAAAGAAAATATGAAGTCTGCATTTTTCGCAAAAATTAGTAGACAATGGAGGCATTGTTTTGCTCCCGAGCATTATCAACATGAACATTGCTCTGTCATTTTTCATTTTCGTCCATGGGCTGCACTTGGAAAGTTTCTAGGCTTTTTCCCAGTGAGAAGACTTACTCTGCTTTGTAATCATGAAAATAATACGAAAGTGAATAGCGAAAATCATTGCAGTCATCGCTATAGAATAACGAGAAAGTTGAGTGGTCTACTTTCCTTGCCTTCGATTTTAAGTCTACTTACGTTTCTCTTTTTTTCTATATCCATATTGCAACCGTTACAACTGTACATTCGTGTGTACTTGGATGATGAAATCTACCTAATGCCAACCGACATTTTCGCAGCTAACGTATTTCTCACTTGCGTACACCTTCTAAGAGGCGTCGCTCCTTTATTTTCAATTGTCCGTGTTGGCCGAATAATGTCTGCTGTGAAACAAATGGCTTGGTATGACCTAAAGTTTAAGCTAACTGATTCCTCAGTGAAATTCCTCAACTTTTGGATTTTCCTCTTGTTTCTTGGCTCAGTTGTTGTTCTGATTAGCAATTACATTGTTACCGAGTCTGATTTTGTGGAAGTAATTACAAGCGATGACGACCCAATATTCCCATTATCTTACTTGCTAACTCAGAATAAAGTAATCACAAGTGTTTTTATAGAAGCAGGTCATGCATACGCGGAGTTCGCCATTTGCTTTGTAGTCGCTGTGATGCAGTACATTTCCAGATTTGTAGAGAAGCGGATGAAAATGTTGGAAGAAGACATGAAATGTATTGTCAAGACGCTCATCGCCACCCAAAAGAGCAAAAAGGACAACCAATCAAGGAACCTTAACTTCGTTAACAACTTGTTGGAAGAAGGAACCAATAATAGAGGGGAACGAGAGAATTCCAAGCCGGAAGTTCTAGACAATGAAATTAAACTGCAGGACAATGAAGACCATTTTACAGGATGTGAGAAACTGCAAGAGTTGATGAAGCTACTGGAAATATTCAATCAAACCTTTCAAGGCTACATTTTGGCCTTTTTTATTTTCACTGTCATACTAGTCATCGTGTCTATATACATAGTTACTATTGTGATTCGTATGGTGTCTGTCATCGGAGGTTTTTTCTTTTTGAAAAAGACAAAAGTAGCGAGAGCTTTCAATGCATTGGGAATTACGTGTGTGCACAGTGTATACAGAATGATTTTGCTTATCAATGTTGGAGACAGAATTCAGCATGCGGTAAGGTTTTTCTAGTACTAGTTGCAATGTATAAATAAATATATAAATTTTAAAAAATGAAATTAAGCAAAATGCTGTGAGTCGTTTCGCTAAAAACTCCAAACTAATACTTATATTTTAGCATTAACAAATGGTATTGTATTTAAAAAATATATTTACAGGGTCACAGCTTGCTGTCCACGGTATCTCTTTTAGACACAACCCAGCTAATAAAGCAACAAGATTCTTTAACGGGCGATAGAAAGTACTGTACTACACTAAGGGCTATCAAACAAATGAGATGGATGCTACACGGCGTAGATTTTTCAGTGAAGCCCTGGAACATATTTACATTGAATCGAGAGATAATTGTTTCGGTAGGGTAACAAATTAAATGAATTAAGAATAATAATTTATGGCGATTTAAGATAATCTTTTCAAAAACCAGGTTTTGGGATCAATTATTACGTTTGTTGTGGTGCTAACCCAGTTCAGAGTATCGGATCCATATACACCAGCAGGAATAGGATCAAACTGGACAATATAACTGCAGAGCTATGTTACCCATTATCAGTTTTAATTACGCAAAAATATCAATTTTACAAACCAAAATTTCCACTTCGTCAAAGTCAATATTGAATAGATAAAAAGTACAAAGTTTATCAATTAGCTATTCTTTCGCCTTGTTCTGTTCCATCCAGTATTAGCTTTCTATTATTCGTAATAGTAATAATAATATCAATGTGGCAAATAATTTTTTGGCTTTTTTTAGCAATTTGTTTATAATGTTATACATATTTTTAATATAAGTATTATTTATTTAATTTTTGTTGTATGAACGTATTAAAATATATGTCGGACTGGTGCATTTGAAAATAATAAGTATTATAATTATTGAATATCACATTTTAGTGCTAAAATGAGAACAAGGAATATTTAATTTAACTCATGATATTTACAATCACTTCCAGTTGCACCAATCAGTAATTCATAAGCAGAATGAATTTAATTATCAGAATCGTTCTCAGTCACACTGACTTCTTGAAGGTTAGGTTTCAATCCTGTTCTTTGACAAATTCGTGTCCATGTTGGGGAAGGTGGTACATCTTGATAACTGTCTATTTTCCCAGATTGAGCATAAGGGCTTGCTCCAATGAAAAAACTTTCCTCCTCATCACTTGAAAATGCAGATCGCTCCGACTTTTTGTTGGTACAGTTACTGTTCTTCTGGTTGGCATAAAGAAATTGCATGGTCTCTTCACTTTTATCCGTATTTATTGCTTTTGTCCTAATTCCCTTTTCCTCCAAATTGTTCACTTGACGTTGCAAATATTCTGTCCAAACTGACATGGCCTTTTGTACCACCTTTGGATTTGTACGTACAAACCAGTTGGTCAAACGGTCTTGCTTACTTTTGGTATGTGGAGGCTCATTCTCAACATGCAACTCAAAACTTAGATCGCCACTCTTTACATGGCGTTTCTTCAATTCCATCCTGGCATCAGTATATAGTTTGGCGCATTTATTGACATTTTGAGTAAGAGATTTAAGCAATGTCTTGCATTCACGAATCTCCTCAGAAAGTCCAGCTCGTTCCAATTTACGACGAGCATCTGTCTTTGCACACCGCCTTTCCAGAACATCATTTTTTGCTCGCAAACTTTTTATGCAGTTCTGAAAATAAATAAAACAATATACATACTTAGTTGCAGTTGTTTATAGTGTTATTTATTTTTACCAATATATCTGGTTTAATTATATACATAGATTTAATTACTTCATGTGTCTTTCGCAAAAAAATATTTTCTGCCTCCAGTTGTTCACATTTTTCTTCCAGTAAAACCATTCGAGTGCCAACCTCTCGTAAAATATTACTCCTTTCAATCAGGTCTATTTCTGTCTTTGCCAAGCGAACCTTCAAATCCTTCTCAATAACAGCGGCTTCCTCTAGTACTTGGCATATCTCTAGTTTGGACGGAGTTCGAGTTCCTTGTCGGCGTGGCCGTCGTTTCCGCAAGTTGTTATTGATTTGGTCCAGCTGTAGCTCTAAAAACTTGGTATCCCTCTTCAATAATTCCTGTTTTAGTTCGAAATTCTCTCGAACAGCGTTAGCCAGCATTTCCTTCACCTCATCGATTCTATCAAGCAGTAGTCACAAAGTTTTTTAAAAACATGTTAATTTTCTATAATACAAAACTAGTTTGAAAACACAAAAACTTTTCAAAAAAGTATTACAACTTACGAAATGGAATTTAGTACACTTTTATATTTAGCCTTCAAATCACACGAGGTTATCGAGTCTTTCAGTAGAGCTTCCTTTTCCTCATGTTGAAGGTTTATCATTTTTTGAACAATATTTTCCAGACGATCCTCTCTACTTGAATGACGATGATTATGAACGTGTTCCTCGTCATTTTCACTCGCTTCAGCATGAATAGATGACAGATCTGATAATTCCATACTTTTCTTTTTCTCTTCCTTCCTTTTCGCCATTCTAGTCTCCTTCTTATCCTTCAACGCTTTCGTGCCACTGGTGATAACGGTTTTCTTGGACTTGCTTTGTCGAGTAATAGTAGCATCTTTATAAGTTGTAGTTCCTTCATGCAAAGTGCTCACTGAGGACTGTTCCACTTTTCCAACAAGCGCAGCTGATTGAAATTTTCTTCCAGTCATGTTTTCCTTCGAATATCAATAGAGAATTCTGGAGCTAATATTGAATTTAACTCTGTTAATAAACGGCTGATACAGTATTTTGTTTTTGTTTTTAAAAAATATTCTCTATATCTATAGCACTTGGAAGTTCCAAGTTCCAAGTTGGAACATGCTTGAACACTATGCGAATGCGAAATGTGACTATAAAATTGTCTTGTGTTCTACACTACCTACCTACCTACTTGCTTGTCTTTTGTCGATTTTTTATGAACCATTAATAATAAGATATCATCATCATGAAACGTTTTATATAATACTGCAATATAAACAATGACGCTGAAACCTGCTGCAACAAAATGCAGAGCAAAATGAATCAGTGAAAACACAAGAACTGGATCAGTAGTACTAATATACTTAAGTGTATAAATACTTCCAGAAGATGACGTTACAATACAAGACGAAAAATGTGACGCACCAATGCAATACACGATGAAATCTGAAATGAGTCTACGAAGAGTACTGACCTGCTGCTGCTGCCTACAACGGTAAATCCAGTCCGGTATAAGGTTAAAGCTAATGATAGCACTTGATAGCAGCAAATGGGAACCGTTGATAACTTAGAACAAATAAATATTATAACAAAATTTGAAATTGCAGATAAGAATCTACTCTAATCTTTTTAGTCGTCTATGCTATACTTCCAGCAGTTGCCAACGCATCTAAATAATATACATGTAAATTATTATTGGCGTTCCAAAAAATTTTCCACGACAACTGCCAGCCTATATACCTAATATTCGTTCCGAACGAATCTTTATTTTATTCACTGCGTCCATATATCCTATAAAATTATAAACAGTTTTTGAAAATTCATTTCTTCTAAAGAATCTGAGAACACCAACCTGACCAATCCCGGCTGGAAGATAGAAACTTTTATTTTCGATAAATGATTTTCTATACATACTAAGTTTACGCAATTGAATAAAAGTCAGTTAAATGTATAAAAATATTTTATAATAGGTATATTTACAAGAGGGCAAATAGTCTATAAAGTATTACAGACTAAAAATTTCGAATTGATCATTCATTCTAAAGGTATTTCTTTTTTCTTTGATGATTCTTTAAAATTGAAGCTAACAAAAAACAACTTTGATACTATTCGAGGCTCCCTCATAGCCAAATACTACAGAATTCTCTCTCTATAAGCCATTTTTATGATAGCAAGCTAATTTTTACATTTATTTTAACTTAATGAAATGATCTTATTTATTATTATTTTCAAAATGATTGTTGAATTTATTGACCGTTGAGACATCACTAATGACAATTTATTACAAAAAGAGAAACTACTACATAAAAATANTTATTTTCAAAATGATTGTTGAATTTATTGACCGTTGAGACATCACTAATCACAATTTATTACAAAAAGAGAAACTACTACATAAGGTTATAAAAATAAATGTATAATCAAAGGTTATATATTTTTATATTGTTGCGATAAACGTCTCCGTTTCTTTGACACCTAAACTTCTTGAATGATTCTACTCTCCTTGACTCGCATGTATTTTTTCCAGTTTAACGATCGACACTTGGTCTTATTTCGATGGTCTTAATGTAGCATTCCATGGCTTCATTCAGTTTTCCCA